>JAQFXY010000026.1:0-98472 GCA_034693865.1 Ceratophysella sigillata
TTAAACATTATTTAGTCTGTATCTGTAAGGGAATTTGTCCGAGAATTAGTTTGTAACATGAGCTTTGTAAGAATAGCGCTAACATATACTCCGTAAAGTAGTATATTATTTTCTATTTTGACGGTAACCAGCTTTCGTCGAAATGAAAAATTAGACAGGGAGGTTTTGGACGATGATCGCAGCCGGTCGCGGTCGCGAGTATTCTTAATCTGTCTATGATCTCTGAATCTTGATTTTAGAGCTCATAAGACCAATGAACCTTGTATAAGGTTAGAATGATTATGCCGCCACACTACGCGACCCTTCTTAAATATTTGTATACTAGACCCACGTAGTAGGGCCGTAGCTGATTTTTAAGTCAAGATATTGTGGTAATTTAATTTATTTTATTTAATAATTAGTATTATGTAATTGATGAGATCAGAGATCATGTGTCATATATTTGTATATACAAACTTAATGCTACGTAGATTTGGACAGGAATGTATGCATCATTTCTGATGTTCGGTACACTTTAATTTCGACGACTACAGTTGTAGCTAGGGCTGTAAGCCTCGCCGCTTCTTAACCTAAAGACTTGCTGAATTTTCAAAATAATCTAAAAGTTAATATTACATAAATAATATGCTCGACGGTAGGTAATATTCTTTCTCTTGTAATTCTCAGCCTCTTCCCAGCCCTGTTCTGTCTCAATCTCAAGGTTTATATCAAATATCGCTGATTCCCAAATATCCATTCTCAAATAACAGTTTGTGTCCTTCAATTCCTGCTTAGGCTCTTGAAATCGAACTCAGGTACATCCTTTACATGCACGTGCTTGGATCAGCAGAATAAATATTGTAATTTCTACATTAGAATTTAAAATATATGTGTAAAATTGGGCGACACGGAATTGGGATAATACAAAATTCCGAAATCACGGTAAAATGAATAGCTAACTATGGCAAGGACATATACAACATCAACTCTCACAGAAAGTGGTCTTCTTAGAGGAACATTTAAAATTTAAATATATTCAAAAGTGGAGTGAAACAGTCTAGAAGTCCGCGACTGTTTCAGCCGTGCTTTCCTCGAGTCCCAAGGAGGAATACGTTGACCTTTCGGAAGGTGAGCTCCGTGCATTATTCGAGAAGGGTTTGAGAAGGACTTTGGAATCTTCGGAAATACTGCCACCTCCGTCAATGGACGTGTCAAATCGAACAGTGACAGAACCTTTCTCCTTCTTGTCCCCACCGCTGCCTTTCTTATGCTGAGTTTCCGCAGCTTTATTCGCTGCTCCGGCAGCGTTCTTGTTTTTAACTACGCGTTTTCCTTTCCGGCTTGAGCCATCCAACTTATCCAGCATTAAGTCCTCCAACCAAATGTCAGACTTCTGATTGGATCCATTGAGATTTGATATTTGGGATTGGTTCCGATTACCGTTGCTCGCCCGAGCCATGCCCCTGCTTCCTTCATGACTTACAACGACGAGTCTTGTTCCAGTTTCCTGTTCAAATTAAATCAAATTATTAACATTAACAACAGTAGCTCGTATCATCGTTAGCAAGACATTAAGCTTAAGCAATAGTAGGCAATTGTAAAATTTGGAAATACCGTTCGACATTCAGTACTATATAAATGGATGGTTATACTGGCTGTGAACCTCTCCATTTCTCATTTCGCATGCTCTTAACAGGTCACAAAAGTTCGTAGAAACGCATGAGATGATTAAATAAATGCGTCGTAGCTCATAATATTATCATTGGCGTCCTATTACACTTATCGGTCTGAATAATTAGTTTCATATTATCTGATTACACTTATCGGTCTGAATAATTAGTTTCATATTATCTGCAGTGTGCATAATTCAAATGTGTTAAGTTCTGTCAATTTTTTCCTAAATTACTTAATGATAAACACTGGAGAGTAAATCCCATTTATGGGTATTCCAATGGCTGCTCTATGTATATGTGTGAATTTGTGTATGTATATTTTGTATGGTAGTTAATAAATAAATCATACGGGAGTTTGTTCATACTTAATTTCCGTTTGAAACTGAATCGATAATATTAATGCTTAATCAGGCTTTGATTCTTCTATGTAGTAGTACATTATTTACAATCTACTTTGAATAGGTTTTCGATAATCCGTTTCAGGCGGTTAGTGGTGTTTTGCGCGGGCCTTTTCATCGCTTTTGCATATAGAGTTAATTATGCTATTTTCAACGGGCTTGTACCTAAATATTAGAATGTACAAAACTTTGGTTTACGCATTGTTGCCAAAAATAATTTCGCAATAACCCATTTAAACGGATCGAGCTGTTTCAGCGGTGATCTACATATAACAAATTATGGTTATATTACGGACACTGAGATGCTGTACAGGCCAAAGCTGTGGGTGAAGCGCAATGGTTTACAGCATATTGACTTGTATGATAGATTATTTATATTATCGTACAATGGCTCTTATAATACATAATATAATTTACCCGAGTCAGATCATTGTACGGCCCTGTTCCACGTCCGTCCTGATATTCCTGGTACTGTGAAGCGATGCAGAGAATCATGTAAATCTGCCAAGTAAACAAAATTAATACACGTAAGCTCATGGTATTTGTAAACGGACATGAATTTATTATATTTCATGCCTGCACCTCATGCTTCATTCGTTCATGCATTCCAAATTCCAACTTCAAGGTTACAAAAGGTTATTGTATCCACTTTTCATTCCACACCCACTGTTCTATAACATAACTAGAAACTACATACTTAGTTGTTCACAAGTCGGTATGGGCTTTAGATTTGACGTCGTACTTCGTAAAGAGCAATATATTAGTACCACTTTCCTTGCAAGGAAAAATTAGATAAAATAAAATCGAAACCGTCAAAAAGGCATAAATTATCAAGTTAAATTCTAACTGGTTTGCTTTTGAGTTAGAAGAGGAAGGTCAAATGAAGAACTAAGTTTGTCTCATTTGATTCAGTAACAGTGCAAGTTAACTAAATCTTCGATTTGTGACTTTTGACGTGCCGCGAACCAGAAGGACGCCGGTGTTTTGTACCTACCAGCTATTCGTTCAGGACTCAGCTTCAGCTGCTGTAGCAAAAATCAATAATTTGCTATACAGTCTACTTGAGGAACCGACAGATATACACGTGACTCAAAGCTTATGTTGCTAACGACATTGTACCGTTAACAGCTACATAGAAGGACTTTAGCGGTTCAGCCTTCCAGTCCATAGTTCGAGTGCTGCAGGACTTGTGTTGTTCTACAATAAGTAACTATGGAAAATCAGCCTGCTCCCCAAATGTGACACCCGAATTTTTTGGGCGGAAATGAGAATGATAAATTAGGAAACTAGAGAGATGAAGAATAGAAGCGGAAGTGCTTCGGTTCAAGATTAGAATTTTTGGTGTAGTTATCCACTGTTCATGTTCATCCTCCCGTCCCGTCGTAGTTCTTCAGTTTGCGTGCATTCACATAAATCAGACACAGACCTACTCACTAATGATAAAGAACAGCAAGTGAAACTGAACCGTTCATGCACTGATAAACTTGACTATTGTCCTAAGAAAGCGAGTTGTTTGTAAATAAGAAGACGTACGGTGAAAGTATTGAGAGCCACATCCAGCAGGAGGAGCGGCACGTGGTTCATCGTAACATCGAACGGATCTTCATCGCTTTTCTCCTCGATCTGACCCAACTGAAGAAGGAAAGTAGGTAAGACTTTGTTAGACTCTTCAAGACATTTGAGATTTACGATACGATAGTTGTGAATTTAGTTGGTGTCGTTTATTTCAATAGAAGATATTAGAATTTTATTAATTTTATTAGGATAGGCTGCATTTTTCAAAAATCTCGAGGTTCCATTACTAAAGTTTATTAAAAGGATCAATTAAGATAAGGGTTTGTTTGCAAAAGTTATCATTAGCAATTGTTGTAGCTCCTTTTGCGGAGTACCTCGGTTGAATTGGATCCTTCTGCGGTGTATTTTAATGGGTAATGGAGATCCCATGATTTTCCATTGGTACTGGCTTAACTTATTATAAGATATTAGAATTGCTGTATAACATAATCAGCCTCAGTGCTTAATCTCAAGTCAAAAGCCTGTATTTATTTTAAAGTTGAAGAATTGAACGAACACAGTGCAGCGAGGGCAAGTCCCCATTATATCTGATTAAACAATGGCATATATAATTGGTACTATATTCGTACGCATATCACGTAGGTATATCTTAATATCTCTCATTAACACATTCTTACTATTTCTTCTACATTCGCGTTCTTCGTAGCTTGAGAATACACTTTAAATAATTGAATAATTGCCGCTATTGTGGCTGGCCTTTCCGCTCCTCTATCTGTCCACTAATTCAATTACTTACACACTTTACTTTCTAAGTATATACATATATATTCTTCTAAAGTAACTAAAATGGATTGTGATTGTCAAGACACTTCGCCTGGATTCTTGCTATTATTTGTAGTTCCTGTCTCTGGTGGTGAAGTGTCATTTTGGCCTGTTTTGAAAATTGTTTTGATTTTGCGATTTTTTAAAAAGAATTAGCCTTAATTAATCCAATTACATACAGTCACAGAGCAGAGGAATCGCAATTTCCCCTGCAACTTACTTTATCAAAAATAAACGCTAATAATAAGAGAATGGCATGATTAATTATTTATATACCTATATAATAATAATATATATAGAGCAAATTTGAATGTTTGAATTCAAATACCATGTATCTACGTACCAACTCTATCAGTACATTTCCGCTGTGCAATATGACTAGATTGGTAATTCTGTCACGTGAAAAATATAATTTTTATGGCTAGATTTTTGGGAAATACCGAGTCTTTATCAGTTAATATAAATTGGGAAGGCTTGGTTTGGAAAACCCGGGTGCTCCGAATACAGCAAAGCTTCCAACTCAATAAATTAGTATTCAGATGTATAATTGAAGTAGTAAGAACTTACGATGATAAACGTAACCATAATGGTATCCACGATGGCATGAAAGGGTGCTAGGATTAGCCACGGAATCAAAAGCCCACTCCGATCCTGAGAAAGAGGAAAGTATTGAATATATTTGTTGTTTAACATCGCCAGAACTCTGGTGGCGATTGGCGATGGAAGATACGAGAAGAGAATCCGATTTTAATTTGGATAAAGTAGTTATGTGTGGAGCCCAGACTAAAGCTAATTATCAAAGCGGCAGTACTGTATGACTTATTTATTAGCGTCAGGAAGCAAGAGAGTTGAAGTAGTATATGTGTGCGTAAACTGCTTTTAATTAATTTTCCTTACGCCGCCAAACGAATCACTTCTGTTTGAAGTTATATAAGAATCCAGTCCAATAATGCTTAAGTTTAAATGTGTCAATTATATTAGCACTAGTAATGATTATTAAAAAAATACGCAGATGTAAAGCCTCATAGAGTATATAACGAGCTTAATGATTCTGTGGTGGCTTTATTATTCTATCTTTCTGTCTGCTGCTTTTTTGGAGGCTGTTAATTGGTTCTGGTAACGGCTTCTGCCAGTTTCTGCTGACGTCTTCGGGTTAAATGAATTTTAAGATTTTATGCTTGGCAATGGCTTTGTAACAACCGAGAGTCGCCTTAACAACATAGCAGAGAAAGGAGTGTTAGTCAAATAGTAAATGTAAAAATCAAGCCTAATCGGATGACCTGAAACCCAGAATCTACAACTCACCATCGTCACCGATAACTAGCTCATATATTTTGCTGTATATGTATGTGTAGACATTCATCTTTTATCAGTTTTAATCCTATGCTTCTTCTACCTAGGTTTTTTTAAATTCAGTGTTTACGAGCTAAAAGTATAATTTTTTGCTTATTTCCGTACAAGTTGTAACCAGTTCATCTATGCTTCGCACTGATGCGTGGGCCACTTAGTTGGTTATAATTGAGACTGGCCGTGTGCGATTAATAATTTCATTAATCGACACGTTCCGTTAACATTTTTCGCGCCAATCGAGTAAAAAAAGTGGAAACGGTCCAATTAGGATTTTAAGCTTGTGTTACCTTTCTTAATCCAATGAGAAGGAGAATGGAACAGAAGAATCCAAGAACTTCGGCAATGAAATCCACAACGGACAAGACATATACTAGAGAACAAGAAATGAACCGTTTAAGCTAAATCCTTAAGTGAAGCTTAACAAATGAGATTGTAATGTGAGCTTTGAGCAGCGTACTTATTGGATGTTGGTACTGATAGTTAAGGGGTGGAAGGGCAGCCAGATCAAAGAAGGGTAAGATGGAAATGGGCTCGTCCAGGTCCTCGGTCAACGTCTCATTCTTGTCCATTGACTCTTCCGACATTTGCATCATTCGTGCGTAGAGCTCATCATCCATCCGAACCATCGTTTCATACACAACCAATGGACCCGACATCCAGGAAAACACGAAGAAGTAGATCTGCAAGTTTACAAGAAAAAGTCATGAGAAGTCAGTCCTTCTCTGTGTCGTTTCTGGAACTGACTATTAAGAAATCATTCCGTTCGACTTGCCTGGTACTGGCCTACGCCAATACTGAAAGGCTCGTATTACTAATGGGAATGGGAATGGGACATAGAAGTAACTGGCTCATTTCATGTTTATTGTTATTGGAAGTCTAATAGGTCAGCCTATTGCTTCGCATGTCGCATCTGCCAATTCTCTCACGCCTAATAAGAAAAAAAGAATCATCAAAACTGTCCCTGGCATCTATGTATGTATTTATAGCTACACTCTTCTTACGTTGACTGTGTGGGAGGGGAAAGTGAAAGTTGTAATTTTTAAAACTGTGATACTTCCTCTAGGTAGAGTAAATGGGATTCATATGTAAAATATATTTTCATGTCCGTCTCTGCCTTCTTAGCAAAGATTCAGGTCAATTGTAATTAGGTATTAGACTCTTCTGAACGCTTGTCGGATGTCGGATCTGAATTTTAAATTATGAACTAGCGCATATAACCTTTCCGAACACCTTTATGTCCACGAAGACACTAGACAACGCCTACGGTTTAAGGTTTAGCGCAGTTTATAATAACGAGCTGATCAAAATGAGTCCATCCGGCATTAATATACGAAGAACGTTTAACCCTATATATTTACCTTGGTTGAACCACACTTTCTATCACTTTCTACAGTATGCATGGATCGGAAAGAATCAAAAATGACCAAAATATGGCAAATGTGGTGACAAACTTTCTCTATATGTAACATATTTATATGGTCGCCAAAATTTTTGTATTCGGCTGTGTGTTTATTTATCAACTATTTTATTCCGATTCTATATATTAATATTTTAGCACCCAAATAGCATTCTGAAGTCTGCACTCAAAGCACTCCATAGTTCTAAGGTCTTACCAAATGAGCCGTAATTCAAAAGCGAAAGCATTGATGATTTGATTATCTTTATACTTGAGCCAGTAAATCCCCGCATTGCTCCTTTAAACGAACAAACGTATCTATGTACCAAGGAAATACTATATCGCGCAGTTAATGTTTCAATTTCGTCGAAACATTTCAAGAGGTATTCGGTATTGAGTCTATCCTTGTACTTTTGCCACTCAGAGAGACCTGCATTTGACAATATCTATAGTACCATGCCTAATCTCATTGAATTCCTTGCATTCTTCCGCTCTCAACTCAAGTAAATACTTAAGAAAAGGCCGGCCGAGCTTTAGTTTTCCATGGGATGGATCCATCCAATTTGGGGAAAGTACGTTGAAAGTCATCTTGGAGACGATGGAGGGTGAGAGAGTGCAAACTGAGACTATGAAAACAATTTTGAGTTACAAAGTCAGGAAATTGATGATTGACCTGATTTCTTTTCCACTTTTTATTTCATTCCGCTGTCTTTTCTCCTATGGAATTTTCTCAATTTTCCCTTCTCTAATTTCTTTACCTCCTGTTCTTCCATTTTCAATACAAGAAGGCCGGTTCTTTCTCTGAATAAATGAATACACGCCGCATTCCCTATATCACCCTGTCAAGTTCCTCCTCACATAATTGCATTAGCGAGCAGGCCTTCTTCTGGCACGCGCACAAACTAAGGAGAAAATTCGTATAGACTCTTCAATATTATTATTTCTAGCCTCTGAACAGTAGTAACCTTCTCTATTCAGACTCAATTTTATGTGACAGTTCTCTAAATCATTATGCAGGGAGTAATGAGCACTCGACTTCAAAGGTTACTCTGAAGTAGGAAAAGGATGTAATGTAAATAGAACATTTTAACACCTTTGCTAAAACGGAAGAATCCGCAGCTACGTTAGAAATTGAGAAACAAATTGAGCTGAAAGATAGGGCACACAAATTATACTGAAGCTATAGACGGAAACGTGGTTAGTGTACAATTTAGTCCACCTGGGCCCAAGCGAGAATTAAAACGACATAAGGCATTTGGTTTCATCTCGGCTTTATTGTTGTTCCATTTTGTGTAAGCCTCAGAAACGCGTGTACTTATTTATACATTCATGTTCTGTTTCTACGAATGCTTTGCTTCTACTCAGATTAAGGGCGAAATATGCCAGTCGACCTCTGTGTCAAGATTTTATTTTCTGTTGTAAGGAATAACGAAAAACTCAAAAAGTCAAAACCACCAGGCGATGTTAAACAGTAGTTTTTAAATGTGTGCCAATTGTTTGCCTACCTTATTTGAAAATTAAGAAAATAGTATTTATGCAATTACTGAAAAACCATTTTGGGGTTTCAATACACTATTTTCAAAATAATTTTCGTCTGAATGCTTAAACTAGACTGAAATTTTGCACACATGCTAGTAATGAATATTCACATGGAATAGTGTTGCTAGTATTTGCTATTAGACCATTGGTAATTTCAAATTAATTAAAAATGAAACCTTTCAATGAGACCTCAAGTGGGAGAGACGTCTTTAAGCGGCCTTGTAATTGGGCTTTACGCTAGATTGTCAACGGAGCTAATGATGATTTCACCTTCCAAGTTTTACACATTTTTGCTATACCTAGGCCGAATACGTACTTCCACGTCATAAAGATTTCTACATTTTGCTATTTGTTACATTGTGGAGTATAATTCAAACTTAAAATAATCACAACCACTACGCTACGTGAAACAGTCCTTAAATGTCAAATTAACATACATATACAATGTAATGCTGAAATGTTACGCAAATGTTGGTAATACATATCAGCGCTCGTTTTTTGTGTACTAGACCATTTGTCATTTTCAATTAATCAAAAATTAAAGTATTTAATGAAGCATGAGGGCGTATCTCTTTTTCAGTTGCACTATTAATACTGTAAATAGCTCGAAAGCCACAAGAAACATACACACACGCCCATATAAATTTTGATGTTGATTTCAGGTCAGGGAATAAAGAGGGAATTGTTTTGGAGTAATCTAAATGGACGTGTTCCAGCAATATTAGATACACCGCGAAATACCCGACGTTCGCCTTGTATCGGTGTAGTACATTTTATTTCCTATTTCCTATTCTAGGACCTGGGTACTAAATCTAATAGTAAAGTATTGTAGACAATCAGATTGGAAGGAATTCGATTTCATTTTCACTTGAAGCATTTACTACTTTTACTTTGGATGTTCCCCGTCTTTCAGTTTTACGGACATGAGCGAGGCAGGCAGGGTTCGGCTCGGAAACCAAACACAACCGTCTGCAGTATATCAAACAACGGTTGGGTTGCTTCAACAGCATTTTGATTGTACGTAACATTTTTATGAAGGACTGCGGAAATAGATTAGAGAATACGTATATCCATGCCTCATAGCCGTCCATTTTATTTACTACCTACTTTCAAAAGTTTCTAAAACTTGTCGTATTAGGCAGAAAGAGAGTTGACTCTTGAGCGGAAAAGTAGGTAGGCGGATTTGGGGCAGTAGTGCAGGATGTACCAGACGTTGCTTTTCTATGGAGCAAACGATTTGGCAGGCGCAAGTATCAGGTAAAAAGTATACTGAAAAAAAGCCCAGTAAAAATAATTTGAATAACGTTTGGATTAACTCAAAACTAAAATGTCGTACGAAAAAGCACGATCTGGTGTCTATCTGTGGTTTATTAGCAGATTCTGAGACATAAGTATATATGCGTCGGATATCTATGTACCTTTATATGACAGAGGCATACTTAACCTCGCTCCAGTCTTGCAAAAATCAGTCCTTTACTTAAATAATTAGCTCGTAAAAGTGTGCAAGATTTTAATTCGCCGGTTCATTGCAATACATCTATAATATTTAAACCATTCAGTGACGTGCTGTGCTACTTTCAATAAAAAATTCTTAGTATTACCTGAAAATCCGAACATAAAGACTGATTTATGCCAACAATGTTGGGAAATGAATCTCCTTCCTGGAATTAGCGAATTTACAAACGGGGTTAAACGGAAAGTTTATTAGGTGTCTTGGGACACTAAAACCTCGTCCATCTCCATTCATGCATATACATATACTATACATATACATACATCTCTGAAATACGTATGGATGTGCACATAAAAATATGAACCATAAACGTGTATTCATATTAGCGAAAAGACATAAAATTTAAATTTTACTTCCGCTCGGATGAAACTAAGGCAATAAGCCGTCCGAGCATATAAAGAAGCTCCTCGGGTTGAACTAAATAGTAAAGAGGAGAGTTGGAAATAGGAATTGGTAGTAGTTTATTAAATCTACAGAAACCAGCAGACTGTCAGTCCATGGACTCTGCTGTAGAAAATACTGGCTGAACTCAAAGGCTGACTATCTCCATCTCCTATGCAATCCGGACTTCGTTCAGCGTTCTTCAGCTTTCTTTCTTACTTTTCATAATCCCTTTGAGGATTTCCAGGCCTCAGGGCTGGTTGGGGTCGACTCATGCATAATTTTGTTCTTCGTATCGATTGTCAAATTATAACTATGCATATATGCACCATCACCAACGTTATAATCTAGCTTGTCATGCTGGTCCTTTTCAAGCCGTTTTTAAAAGGATTCGTATGGTACATGGCTTGTTCGAAGTTTTAATTGTCGTCACAAAACGGAACCCTTGAACCCTGCCTTGTGTTAATTAACAAAACCTCATTTCTTGTCAGTCGTAATTAAAAACCGTCCATGCCAGCCACAGTTCATCAAGTGTCATCTCCTGCTGTGGAGTTCAAAAATCTGTTTGGACATTGTATTCACAAGTCCGTATAATTGCGCATTGCATTATTAACAGATGAAATCAACCGGCCTGCCTTTAAACCCATGCAACATAAAAATCTGACCAATGTCACATTATGTGGTTACTCGTTGTTGTAAAGTCAATGCTAATGATAAATAACGTAACTCTGCCTTCGACTACGTAGATCGCATTGCATAACGTGCTCCTGAGTATATATACATATCTATACGCGTATATTGTGTAAATTTAATGTAGTTGTAATACGTACAACTCAGAAGCTAATACTGCTGCAGAGGCTACTATCATATATGATTGGCAGTTCACTCGGGCTTGTGTTTTAATCTGTCAAATTGAAGTACAAAAGCTATATCTGCTGATACAAAGAACATGGCACGTTTCGTGATGCACTCGTACTTACTTAGCATTGTCAGTTACATGTAATACAGTTAGGTACGAGCGTTATGTCACACGTTTCTGCCTATTTTATTTGTCTAAATTACTCGAAGGTAGTGCATGTTACAAACTTCTGTTTTCCACATACACTTTACCCACCGGTGCTTAAGTATAGCTATCCCTTCTGACTAGAACACGTGAGATTTTTCTTTAACTAATTCAAAGTTCAAACTCCTTTATCCATGGAATGTGGAATTTTTTAAAAAGATTTGGAAATAAATTATATTCACTTGGAATCACAATAGGACCATTAGGTCGGTGTGTGACTTTGATGGATCCAGGTTCATGAATCACCGAATGAGAAAAATTTGAAGACACCTTGAATTTCACTTCGACTGCATTTGTCATAAGTCATAAGCCAAATCGCCCTTATGTTGGTGTGAGCTGGTCCAGACCAGATAGAAGTCGAAACATCAACTAGCCCTTCGTATCAGGCGAACGCTAACAAAGGGTGCCGTATCCAGCGGCAATTTGGCTTTCAAAAGATCACGATGAAGATTGTGCGAATCGAAAGTCTCCTTAGCAGCGAAAGTTCACTCCAATTCGATTTTATTGAATCCATAGATCTCGACAAGAAGCTGAGTGCCTGATATTTTCCAGACTCAACGTCTATCAATCCCTTCACCAATCAAAGGATCTCCGGCTTTGATAATCCTACTAAGCTGGAGATCAATGCCAGCAGAACTTAAGTTGCTAAATATGTTCGCATGTGATAATTAGAGCTGAATTGCAAAATATAGTGGAAAAAAGTCAAACAAGCTGAAGGAAGGAAATCCAGAGCCACTTATATTGTGCTACATACAGCGAGTATGAAGGAAGTTGTGAAAACTTACGGCAATGTTGTTGTAATTATTGTGACACATGTATTTTTATTTACAACCCAAACATTTGATTTATCAGAAGGCGCTCCACGCACAGAGCGGCGGAGCAATTTATCATTGAGAACGTGGGCAGAGCAGATGAGGTAGAAGAAAGTTCCACTACTCCTGTCGCCCAGAATAAGAGGGCGAAATGGGAAGTTGAGAAATGACCTAGTACCGAACTCCAAGTCCTCGAATCTGGACTACGCTTGTACCTCTTTCGTTTCCAGAAGGCACGTAAACAGAAAGTCCGAGGCAAGAAGAGTCGTTGGATTCTAAATGAAGGAAGAATAGCAAACTTCATGCATTTTATTTATTTTTTCTGGTTTCCGTCTTTTTCTAGGAAGAAGTTGAACTGGCAAAAACTAGATATAGTATAACAGTTACAGTTCACATTCAATTTCAGTACACACACATATGCCCGTCTACGGTAAATAGGCGGATATTTAAGCCGGATTTTTTTGTATCGCCGCCGAAGGTTCATATTCGTATGCAAGAAGTTAATAGTGCTTTTCGTGATGGATTATATTCAGAAATGCGCACAAGGAGTTGGATTTTCTTATAGATTGCGGATAAACCTTGTTAGCCCAATTTCCTTCATAAACCCACGTACTGCAAAGTGCGTATTTAAAATCATTTTGCAGGAAAAGTACTTGAAAGCTTTAGCTGTCACATATGCTCTTTTTAGTTTTGCAAGAACAATAATTTACCACCTGTATCCAATTAAATACATCCAAATAAGTATACTCAATGTATCAGTTATTAGCATTGATTTGGTGTTTCGGTTTCAATCAAAATTGAATGTATGTATGTACCATGTTACTTAAATATAACCCTAAATACCCAATTATAAGAATTTGTGCTAAAGGGCAATTGGATAATAATTTCGTTTCTTCATAAGTCCCATTGTTTCAGCCTGCACAAATATATGGATACTGGCTTTGTTTTTGTACTGCAACATAGCCAGAAGTAAACTTCACTTCATTTTAGTAATCCCGAGACCAGAAGTCAGTGAGCCTCAACGTGGACCACAAGCACATACTCATATGAGTCATGTCAGCGTAGAACTCCCGTGCTTTCTCCTTATCGCCTATTGCTACCGCTGCTGCTCGTAACCTCCCGTCCATTATCCTGGACTCTAGGTATAAAGTAGGTCCTTGAGTTGATCTATCCATCACTCAAACTGGGTAGTTGGACTTCAGAAGGAATAAAGTGCCTCTCTCAATATCTAACTCAGAGAATAAATCAAGAGGGAAGGAAATGAAGAAAAAGCCCTCAGCTCCAAATTTCCTGAAACGTTTTGGCACAATTTGATGTTCCTTCCGCTCATTCGGCTCAATGTGGGCGTTGAAGTGGACAGACGCCGGATTACAGCTCTGCCTCTAATTGAATATAAATAGAAGTGACGAGAACGGCTCTGAGAGTCACACGCTGCTGTCAAAATGTCAGAGTTTTACAATTTACGTCCAAAATTGAATTACGTATGGAAGCACATACTATTTACAAGAGGTCGGCAGTGTGAGAATATGATTTGATTTGGATTCATTCCAGCATGGAGTGCATAGAATACATAAATGACAGAAGGCTGGCGGTATATGCTGGAGCATTTGATCCGCTTTCCAAACGAGGATGAAATCAATTCTCGGGCCTCTCAGTTTCTGCAAATGCTGTACGGGGAAGAATGTTTTTACATATTTGTTCGTGATGAGATTCATATTTACGAGGAAGAGGTTGCTCGTCATTAGAGTGAATGGAGAGAGTGAGAGTGCTTGAGTAGAATGTGATTTGTGATTGTCACGAGGCGTGAAACGAAGGTAGAAATTTTGGTTCGAAGAAAGGAAAGGAGATAGATGATGGTCTTTAGACTTGGCTCGAGGTGAACATTCACTCTCCTCTTTCTTACAATCTGATCTTTGAAGGAAATGGAGTGCAAAAATACTATTTTCTCTTCCAAATCCAAACGCGTAGCAGGACAACAGACTTCTAGCGATAATACCCAACCACTTTCAACAATTTTATCCAAATCGAAGCCTAACTGGACCGACAGCCGCATTGCTTGCAAATATGGGAAATCAATTTAATTTTCGTACAAGAAAATGGCACATGTTTTTCTTGCATCTAGGCAACGGAATTATTCATATTGCTATAAGCAAATTACCAGAGACTAGAGACACAGTAAGTCTTTATGCTTGTTGTTCAGGACAGAACAGCTACATTTGTAATAGGATATATCTGTATTGGATACTGCCGCTTTTCGTTTTTTTTTCATTCAACCCTGATGATATTAGGTTTGTAATTTGAATCAAATTCCTAAGAATCTGCGAGTTCATAATTAACCACAGAATATATACTACATGAATAATTACATGTATGGTCATCTTCATTGGACAAGCTTGGTTATCCGAACACACACATTTCAATTCAATTTTAAATAGATTTAAGCTCAAAGAATCTGATTAAGAATCTAGAACAAGCCTAAACTAAATAACAACAAAATTTCCACGAGCTTGACATTTTGGATAAAAATCAACATTGAAAATCGAATTAGAAAATACAGATGCATTAGCGATATTCCCAGGACCCAGGATGTATTGACGGTATACCGTATACCGTCGGATCAAAGGACCTCCTTATATATTATATTACACATAAACAGTTTCACTTCACACACACCTCGGGCACATTTCCAGCGTCATCAGTTTCTACTTTCTCTCAATTGGCTGTGAGACTGAACTGGAAGACCATCAGGTAGTGTCCGTAAAACCGTTTTAGAGATATGGATTACGGATACGACTCATATATCTATCCGCTACACCTAGATAGTTTATGATATCCGTAGAAAGCGAGAGACGGTTCGAAAAATGCTGCTCAAGTAAGTGCATACGTCACGGATGAGATCAAATCGACAATGACCGTCTCCTATATGACGTATGGCGGCTATTTCCATAATAAGCGAAGCTAGAATTACCGGGATAACCTTTATTAAAAGCTTTTCTTGCTTATGTGCATTATCCCAAAGTATAACGGCTAAATATGTAACTCTGTTTATCTATGGGGTCCGGTGGGGCCGATTTTAAAGTTGGTAAAGTCAAGGTAAAGCATAGCGTCTCACAAAGCAAGTGAACTAGGAATGAATTATGGAGGTTAAGTATATTTCTAACCTGTAACAATTAAAGTAGTAATGGGCTGCGTGCATAACAGTTCTGCCCGTATATGGTGTATAGATGGAACCCGGAGGTTCAGCACTTTGCACGGATTTGTTGGTTGCTAGTATCGAATACGTAAGCTAAAGAAAAACTGGAATAGTGAGACCAGAATTTAAATAGGCGCGTATACTATACTGGGCGGGAAATTAGACGTTGTTATACATAGAATTACCCAATACAAAGACCGCAGCAGATGTATTGAACATGCAGTAATGTGTCTTAATGTTCGCACTACACGAGACGCATCTGTAATAGCTCTGCCTGACGTTGCACGTAATGAGACTCCTTGTGTAATGGATTGCAAGGAGCGAAGAAACAAAGAATTGACTGGCATGACACAGAACTCGTAAAGACAAAAGACAAGGCAGAAGAGGCTTATTTCTTAGTTTCATAATCAGAACTCGCTTCTTATTCACTTTCTCCCATCAGCATAATATATGAATTAGGATGGAAAGCACGCCTCCAGAACCCAACATCTTTCCTTTAATCAATCAATTAGTTCAGAACCGCCTTCTCGGAATTCTAAAGCGGTTCTTTGCTCTCCACTATTTCTATTAGTATATTGGCTTCGGGAGATTTGCTTTTATTCAGATTTCCCATTACCAGACTCAAGCCCTGATTACTTTCTTCAACTACAGATCCTAACCTCAACCAGATTTCGTGTTACGACAATTCATAGCTCGCTTATTCATCCTGGCGACAGTTTATTTCATAGTCTATCCAATTCATAGCGGCGACAGTTCATTGGAGTCAAAATTCAGTAGGTACCAGCTAGTTTGATAATTTGCAATTGATTGTTAACAACGAAACCGTTCATCTCCACTTGATCCGAATAAATTAAAAATTGGAGTATACAAAGGTTGTAATTTATTGATTATCGTCCATGTTGGTATACTGTGATTTTTAATTCAGGCGTACCTTCCTGAAGATGAGCAATTTTCTCAGACTAACAATACCTTGCGACTTAATTAAACTTAATAGGAATTGTAACCGGCTGTGAACATGAATAATTAAGTCCGCTATGAGCTGTTGCTGCTTTGCATTGGGTGCAATGAATTACACCGTTGTGATTGGTTGTGGATTCGATTTGGGCTTGTGTGCTAGGAATTGGATGACGTGGATAATTTTGGTTGCTATTAGGCTGTGGCCAACCAAGGACCTAATGCGTGGCACTTATTGGCGGTTTTACCAAGAAACATCCCGTCAATAAAACCCAAACCACTACTGAAACTTTCCGAATATTTAATGAAATTAGAAAACAACTTTAACTCGTAAAAGAGAGCTATACTTTACCTGGAAACTGCTCCTCACCACATGCTCTCATTTATGTAGACGGAACCAAATTCTCTAATCATGTCCACACGCTGCAGTCCTGGCCTGATGAGTTCGTTTACACTTGCCAACTTTTGAGGTTATAGCCCTTTTCTAAATCTGGCAAGTCGTTACTGGCTACAGAAATTAATTGAAAGGCCATTGAAATGACCATTAAATCTGGTGATGTGGCGTGAGAGCAGCCTTGGGTTTCCAGTTTTGAGTCGGGGCAAGGGAGGAACCCCGTGGCTCTTCTCCAGGGTGAAAGTCGACAAGGAAGAGGATTAGTGGATGTGCCAATGGACTACTGCTCTCAACGAATCGGTTTGAAACCCAGTCGATTCAATGTATGTTTCCAATTGAATCAAATTGGAATTTTTTGCAAAACCGAATATGTTTTGTGCCGATTCGAATTATTCGATTCAAATCGGTTTGAGCGCTTAATCAGAATCCATACGATTCGTGAAATTTATCCTGTTCAAGAAGCTGTGTACCCAAAATTCTTCGTTTTTGAATCGGCTAGACTTCAGTTTTTGCGTAAAACGGTTTGAAACCGAAAACCGATGCTTTGAGAGTATTAATTAAATAAAAATAAAAATTCGCTTTGAGTCGGTTTGAAGATTCAGACTCGAACCGTATCGGTTTTGACCCTAAGCCGATTCGTTGAGAGCAATGCAATGGACGACCACTCCTGTGCGTACAAGTAGTCTGACATTAGGAGATTCAGGCCGACGACAAGCGGAATAATGAATTGTTGAAACTCAAGCTGAGCTGGTGCAGGGAGAAAGTTCCAGGGCGAGAGACAGAGTAACAAATGGAGTGCTTAATGTGAGACGATGAGTCTATCTCTTCCCAGCTACACACGCTTCTCCCAGGATTTATTTCACCAAAACTTTCTTTCAAGAAGCGAGAGAACGGAAAAAATAAATGAAACTCTCTGTGCACTGATGAACATCTCACTAGCATAGTACGCCTCCTTAAATTATGTTTAATACGAGGGTTGTTCCACTAATTTCGGCCGATATTGGAATGCTCATTTCACAATATTTACGAAAACTGACATTTCTGAGACAAATGGAGCACGGTAGAGCTTTGGATGTGAATATATACAGTGGATATGTTAAATCACGTGTAATTTATTTTTGTTATTTGGGTTCCCGTTTTAACTATTGGTGTTCACGGATTTTGGAAACTTTGAAAGTATTTGTAATTTTGGTTTTTGTGTAAAAAGCACATACGCCGAATGTTAAAGGGCCCAACATCCGCCCGCAATGATATTATGGATCTAAAAGTTGTGTACAAGACCTATTCGAGAAGTCGAATGTTTTTCAAACAAAAGCTACGTTTATTTGTATTTGGGACTATTAAATAGATAAGGTCAAATGTCTAACTGGGTGTGAAATGGCGGGGTTGGAGCTTTTGCAGTTTAAAAGTTATGATAGACTGAATACTTAATGTGCAGAAATTGATGGAACAACCCTCGTAACGTATTGCGACGACCTGACCTCTGCAGCACCACGGGCAAGTAGCAACAAATAAATTCCGTCCCGGCTCAAAACCACTGTGACGTTGATGGGCTTTCAGCATTTTCCCAACGCAATTTAGAATCAGAAGGGCTTGCATATATTTAGCGAGAATTCAGATTTCAGGAATTAGGGTAATACGTGATTTAGCAAATTAATTTAAGAGACTTCCAGGAACTCGCCTGTTGATGAAAGGATGGACGTAATGCAGACTCCTTTATACGGCTTTGGACTTACAATGGTATTTAGCCAAACTTTGATGTTTGTGAGACAGAGTTGGGAACAGGAGTTAACTCATTTCACTGTTACAAACCCTCAAACTACATACATATTATGTGAATGTTTTGTCATAACCCCAGTTCAATCTTCTTTCCCAATGACGACAATTACTGACCAAATCAGCCTGAAACGCTGTATCACAATTCACAATGCCCGTCATAGATTCTGGATTACATAAAGTTATTCGTGTGCCGCATGACGTGTCCCCATATCTAAATATTATATAGCAGCACAATTCATTATACAGTCAGTTTGGCCAACTCCTAAAGCTATGGTCGGTTACCTGGCCGCTTCTATATGCTCTGTACGCCTTGTGCTCATCTCGCCCTTAGATCCCACAGTTAGCTTTGAAGTCAGTTTTCATTTCAACTAAACATGACTTTTATCTTTTAATTAAGGGAGAGAGTATAATGTGAGGGCTTTTGTTGCTGTCACAGGCTTAACATTCTGCGACACGAAGTTCAACGCGTGGTTTTCCGCTGCGAATTTATTTCCCCTAAAATATCATTTCATTAAGCATGAACCACAAGATTAGGAAGCCTTGCACATAACATTCCCATGAATACCTACAAAATACATTGTACGCACGTATTTCACGAATCCAAGCTACGTACGTGTATATTGTGACGTTTCAAAACTGAAATTACAATACAGAAGAGGGTTCCGTGTATTTAGTTTCCATTATTTCCTGTACATTCAGGTGTACGCAAACAAATCTCTTGGAATATCAACATGAAAGGCGGAATAATTATTCCCTTGGAGTTGTCGAACGGAGAGAAACAAGATTCAGGCTTTAAATTATACTTTATATAGGCCGGCTACGAGCTGCACGCTTATGTATACTAGTGAAATACATCAGTGATGACTACATACATACATAGATTTGCTAATAGACCAGCGTTCATTCTGAATAAGTAATTCATTGGATAACAAGTATGATGAGTTTGTCGGCTGATCCCAGAGAAAGTCCGTCTTTTTGCATAAGTATTTATTTACCTATATGTACTGTCTGTTCTTTTGAAAGATATGATAATGGAGGAGTAGGATGACAGATGTAAAACCCAATTTTCTCTATGTTCACTCAATTTCTTTCAAATGTGCTGGATACATGGCAGCCTATGTACGTACATCTACGACTGCCAGGAAATTCATGATTAACATCTTCAGAAATATTCTGTCATTTCCTTGAGGAATGGATTCATTTGCGCTTCTCAAAAACCTCTTTATGGATCACTGGGAAATATTGAATGGAATGGGGATTAATATTCGATTCAGTCGAGTGGAAGATAAATTGATGTTTTTCAATTCTGTCTGACTCACTTTCCGGGATTCGACGGAAAAAAACCCTTATGGAGCCTACAAAAAGTTCCTTCCAATAAGCCTGATTATAATACTTTCTGTAAATCCAGCTTGTCTTTAGTAAGCATTAGAAATTCAATCCAACAACGCAATATTCTAACTCAATTCAACGTCGTCTAATCGTCTACAATGTGTATATTCTAAATTCTAATGCTAATAGTAGGCATGTGCGTCAAACTTCAAAATATAGTGAAACTACGTTGTGGCTTAATTCCCGTTCATCAGATTCAACATATGTGCTCATATTTAAACCATGTACTTACTTAAATATACAATCTGTAGACAGTGAAAAAATACGGATTTTATGATTTGAGGTCGACGGGTGAAACAGGGGAACTTTTGGTAATTTTTGAAGGGTACCTTTTCGCTTTACCCGTTCTGCAAAACTGAGTAAATCACACTTACGCACTAGTCAAAAGGAGTTACGGAGGAATGAATTACAGAGTCAAGGAATTCTATTTACTTGTCAAGAACGTCATGTCAACGTGTAACACAATTTATTCCATTGACAAGAATTGAATCAGGAATCAATCAGGGCCTTCATTCCATTTCTCCTTTCAGATGAAGAGCTCTTGTATAATCGTTAAAACTCGACATGGAATCATAAACCCAATCTCAATTCTAAATTCAAAAATGCATCTTTAAGTATAGAGGTTGGTGCAAGCATGCTTGGTTGGAAGCTTAATTCCGCGTGAAAGAGTAGGAAAACCCTGCAATACAAATGGAATTTAAATACAATGCCCAGCGTTTGCATCGTAATTTTTTCAAATAATTAAACTGGTTTACTTATATCGGGGTTAGGAAGCGGAAAAGTGATTGATTTTAAACTTTTCGTGCTCTAGATTACGTGAGTGGATTTTTGTAAGGTTTGTCCTCTTGGCGGTTAACGATCAATCCGCTCGCGAAGAACATAGACGTTACATGCATTTCATGTTGATATTAGAAATTCGCTAACAAGTATTCAAATTAAGAATTCAAAACTCACCCCAAGCGTGTTCACATCTCGGTTGTCGGCTCAAACAAAATGTTATGCTACATACATTATTCAAACATTTCCCCTACTAGATCCACAGTCAGAGATACTCGTCCTCCTAATACATCGTGCGGAATGCTCCCATTAATCTACTGACATTTAATCCATTTACGCTGAAAAGATAATATCTTGTGCCATAAAACAATAGGGTGCTAGGAAGTCATTATGCATACATTGTCTAGCACTCTTGTCTTCCGTGGTTTCTGTCTGTTTACATTTTCCCTTTTTAGTTCTAGTGTTCTTGTTTCTTACTTCGTCTGTCTATTTAGTTCCGACATTACAACAGGGCTCACTGAACTTGCCGTTCTACGTTAACCCGGAGTTGAATTTATAATATTAGTTGAGTATTTCATTAATATTGCACGCAATAGTATTTCCCCTAATTCCTTAACCACCATTGGTAAATACCTTCTGCGAAGAGATGAGAATGAATGAAGAATTTCCTGGAGAAAGTTCCACAGCAACAGCTCTCCGTATAAGTTTTTTAGTGAAAATAATCTCGTTCAATATCACCGATTTTTTCGTTAAAAATATTTTTCCCGTTTGACGTTTTTGCCGTACACAAACTATTTTGTACTTGACACGAATTATTTGAACTGTACCAGATGCTTCGTATTCCGTGTCACATGAGTTCAATTTGGGTCGTAAATATTTACTTAATCATTCGGAATCAAGCACGT
This sequence comes from Ceratophysella sigillata, assembly GCA_034693865.1. Classification (NCBI taxonomy): domain Eukaryota; kingdom Metazoa; phylum Arthropoda; class Collembola; order Poduromorpha; family Hypogastruridae; genus Ceratophysella; species Ceratophysella sigillata. The sequence continues at coordinate 21,833 of JAQFXY010000026.1, forward strand.
ACATTTTACAATGACAGCCAATTGCATAAATAGATATATGAGATTTAAGCTCAAACCAGACGAGATTGGGCCACAACGGGATTGCTTTTCAAATCCCATCTTGCTTACTGGCACGATGTGGACGAGGGAACTGTATGTAATTAACATTTTTTCATAAATGCTAGTTTGAGGCATTGGATATAAATTCACAGGGAGTAACTAGGCAACATTGCAGAATTTAGCACAAGTGCGAAAAGTAGAATCAAATATCCAGCTGCTTTTGGAATTGATAGAATCCAATTTTATTTCAGTTTGGCTTATTTGAATTTTAAATTGGGACTGGAGTTCGTGCACTCCTCGTGTTATGTTCAAGGACGCGCCCTGCCTGGCAATGATAATAAGCCTGATATACTGTACTCTTATCGAGAAGCACAAGTTTTCTTATTAAAAAGTTCAACTTTGTTTTAGAAAAATATATAGGGAAACTGACCTCGTTGTGTACTCTGCTCCTACTGTTTGGTTGTATTAAAGTAAAGATTGACAGAATATGTCACCTAGAACGGGGAAAGTTCTGACAACAGTTGCCACATTTGACTCGTGTCGTACGGAACGTTGTATCTAATATGGGGAGAGCAAAAACTTTTTTCATTTTTTTTCAGGCAGGCACTCAGCGTTCCTCAAGATTTAGTGTAAACATTGCCTTCAGGAGTTTTATTTTAATTTTCTTTGAAGAAACTTTTAACACATTAAACAAAGCATTTTAAGGAGTGAAAATGGTATATAATGATGAGTATGCTATGCAAATTGTTCGCTCAAGGGCCTGTCGTAATTACGTCGTCTTAAGGATACAATACGCGCTACAGTATCTGCAAAGAAAGTGACTAAAACTTTGTCTCACATGGAATTGCGGTGTGAATAGACGCTTCCACCTAATTTATTCTACTTTCACCCACTCAAATTCTTCCGCTCCAACTATCAAAAGCGCATTTTCAGCAGACCGACCTCATTGTGTCTAATACATGTAGTTTAAGTACGTATCGGATTTACAGTATGAGGTATACATAATTATTAAGCAAACAACCACGTTATTTAGCTGTGATGCGACACCTCATTAGGAATACTGGCAAGGTAGAGTGGCTGAGCTACATGCAACTGTACGTACATAGTAAATGAACTAGAATTGCTCGTTGAGTTGTGAAACATTCTAATTTGGAGCAACGTTTTATCTGTGTGATTTGGTAGATTTTGTTTCACAACCCACTGTAACTCAATGAAATTAAAATCTGTAAAATGAATAACAGAACACGGTTCGAATTATTTACAATTTGGAACCATGCATTTGCTATTGCGCAATTAGCAATTGCTTGAGTAGGTGTGGTAACGGGGAGTTTTGTGAAGCTTTCCATATTTCCATTTGATTTTCCATTTCCAATTCATTTTTCTAGTATTACGAAATATTATATTATAATATTATAAATATTATAGTATACACGCACATGTACATAAAGGCTGTCATTGTATTTGAAATATTGTGGAATGCTGCTTCTAGAAACATCAAAGTATAGGCTACTCCCGCGGTTAGAATAGATTTGCTTCGAATGTTGAGGTAAAGCAAGGATCAACCTGGCGTCAAGTTCATTAGTTGAGCTATAGACTAGTCACCGTATAGAATGGTCAGGTCGGGCATGCCTGATATAAGCCAAGGGCAGAAGAGATTTAAATCTAATTGTAAACAGGTATATATCGACAGACGTCACAGTAGGATGAGCAGCGTTAGATAAGGCTGTATGGGTAGGAAGCATATGCTGCGAGAAACTAGAAATGACGGGGTATTTAGATTCATTTCCTGTCGGTTGACTCGTCTTTCTTCTCCCGTATTCCACTTGTTCAATATATTCAGAACTGGTGATTTTAACTAGCGGGTCCACGAAGTAGGGCCAAGCACTGATCTGTGAAGCTGAATTTTTACAACTTACACACGTTTTGCACCTAATAACCGAATAAGAAATGAAATACGGAGTTTTGTTTGTATTCAGCCCGTTGCGTTGTCCGTGAGAATAATAGGAATATATGTCTTTTTATTTTTTAACGCCTTTCACCCCCATCGCTAATTCAAATTCCGAAGAGCCAATCAGAAGCCTAAATAAAAGTTTTTGACAGATGGGAGGAATGATAGATACAAATGTTACATACACACACTACAGAATGATTAAAGTAGGTTCAGCTTATTTGTCTTTTAATTAAACCATACTAGCGGGCAATTTATTCAGTGCCAAGCACTGATCTGTGCATCTAAACTGATCACAAAATGTATGAAAATATGTATAAAGTCGTCTTGCGAAGGGACATCGCGCACAAAACATAGGTACGAAGAAACATCGCGCACGAAACATTGCGGGGAAAAATCATCGCGGGGAAAAAACATCGCGACGAAAGAACATGGCGGGGAAAAACATCGCTGTAGTAGTTTCTAGCCCGTAAATATGTACTAAATAAACCAACAGAAGGAGTTTAACTTCGGATAAAAAGAAAGATGCATAGGTACCTGCACACATACTCGCACCACACAAAAAAGCTCGTTATGGATGAAGAGTATGGATTATCCAAATTTTAATTCACTATTTTATAAAGACCAATTTCATTACTAAGTTGTCAAGGCAACTCTCGTTCATCCCACTCTCACTTCTTACAAAACCGTTACCGCCTCAAATCGAGAATTTTTCTTTTGAAACTTATACTGATATTCAGATTAACCAATCAGAGGACGAGGAAAACCGGACACATACATCGAGAGAGACAGAGAAAGAGAGAGACTCGTCATTAGCACCGTTATAATAAAGGATTTTTAGGCGAAATTTGTTGAAGTAAATAAATAGCGTAATCCGCTAATCCCAACTAAAACTGTCTCTAATGGCAACAGCTCCCGCTCACGCCGCTCAGCATACCCCATGGAGACATGAAGTATGGTATAAGTTTTGGGTGTGGAGTTTAATGGGATGGGGCAGGCCTGTTGTTAATAGGTCCTAATCCCCTTCATGACCCTGCTAATGGTGATGAAGACATCCTAAGTCCTGGGATACATCTTTATGAGGCCGATAAGTTTGGTGGCTGTTGACGGAATAATAAGAAGTTTGAGAGCCTAGCCGAGACCCAGGCGGGATTAGTTGGACGCTATGTCAGAGGCTGGGTCCTTTCTCTTGCCAACTGTTTTTGAGCCTGATCGGTGAGGTCTTTCTCTTAAGAAATGGAAGAGTTTGGAGAACGATTGGGAGCAGTAAGTGGTTTTGGAGGTTTTGGGATTGGGCCTGTGGCTCTCTGCTCCGTCTGTCCGTCCCACGAACAGCCCAGTTCCTCTTCTTTTCTCGAGAATGATTTAGTATAAAAGTCTTTTGGGACAGAAGTAATAAATGTCGACTGAAGTCACTGATCTATGGCAAGCTTTATTTTAGCCTCCGCGGCTTACCTACGTCGACTGGAGAGAGGGCGAGTGCATGAGGCTTTCTGAGCGAGGAACACAGAAGGAATTTTCCCAGTTTGGACTTTTAAAATAAGAATCTCTCACTTTTTCTTCCAGTCTCATAACTCCTTTTCAATGAGAGTCCAATGACCGCTTATGACTCATATTCGGCTCAATTGAGTTTGGAGGAAGTAATTGGCGGGTTATTAGGCTAGTTGAATCTAATTCCATTACCCCCAAGCGAATAAGTAAGAACGGATTTGAAATGCTTAAATCCGATCTGACCATGTGGCTCCGGGAAAACCAGATCATACAATTATACTCGTATCACAGATTTCTGATCAAAACCGCTGTATATACTCGTACTTAGAGTGGACAATGGACAAGGTTAATTTTTGGACGCAATTCTTGTAGAAACCCGAATAAATTGAAAAAATACAAATATATATGATCTTTCAGTGGTAAATTGGCCCTAAACCTCTACAACGGATATCTGCTCCATATTTCCCCACAATCAACAGCTTCAAAAACATGTGGTTCGTATTAACTTAGATAAAGCAATATGCGAAGATCTTTTTCGGTTCGAAAATCAGTGCTGATTGGTGAAACATAACGTAATTCTATAATAACAGCTTAAGCAGGAATGAATTGTAGAACTTAATCATGTTTCTAATCTACGAAAAGCAACTGGGATAATAATTCTGTAATTTATGAAATTCGTCCAACTGACCCAGGATAATATATTTATGTAGATTCAGTGTTTTGCACTGATTCGTGGGCTGCTAGTACAAAAAAGAAAGTTGTTCATCCTAAGATGTGCCATATGAATTGAGTTCAATATATTTTGAAAGCTAGCCATTAATGCCAGAGGGCTGCAAATGGACAATTACTATTGTAACGTATTGATGAATGCTTCAAATTTGTATCTCCTGAATTTCCATTAAAATGGATTTTCTGAAATTGCTAAAAATACTGACTTCAAAAATTAGGACTATCAATCAACATTTTGATTCAATACACAGGAACATATTGTCCTTTAAAGTTCTAGGTGTACGTTGAAAATATAAGTACCTACTGATTAACTGTAAATTATGCAATTATTAAGGAAGAATTAAGTTTTGCGTACCATGCTGAAGATTCCGCAAAGGAAGCATCCCCGCCGAAGCCCGCAGCAACAGCAGCAAGAATTGAGAATAGCCATGGCAAGAGTTCACTGAGATTATTTATAAAGGCAAGGTAATTGGAAAGAAAGAAGCAAATCGGAATAATTCTTCTGTAGTGCCTATTGTGTGAGGCTGTTCGAAAGTGAATACGAATGCTGTGTTGTGGTATGTAAACGAATGACTGTCTTTCCCTTGAGTTCACCGAGGTACTCTCCCAATGAAGCTCGTTCGACGACAAGCGTTCTCCAGAACTCAGAATATTCCCTTTTATATTTCTGCTACCCGTTCCCGAGTTTGCTTGGGATCGGACCAGGAGTTTTCTAGTTGAAAGTTGAACTCAAACTCAAGCCAGGCAACCAACTCCTCGGTCCCGGCTTCTCCGTTTCATCTGCTCCTGCATTCAACCAACACTAAATATTCTGAAACATTAGGCAACTACTGCTCCTAAGAGGAGAGATAGGGTTGCAGGAGTCTGCGTCTCCAAGGAAAATATATTAAGATGCGATTTCTAAATCTTAGTTGAGCCAGGGCTTTGATATGTAACCCAATATTTATTAATAATATTTGAGCAACAACCTTTTATGATACGACCTTATGAATCTTGAATGTGTACGCTTTTCGCCGAATGTTTTCTCCGTTGTCATGGCTCAAAGGCCATGCTCAGAATCCGGATTCAATAGAATAAATAAAGTCAAACATTCCTATTTACTACTTATATGCACATGCCTTGTAGGAACAGTCTTCTATTCAAATTGCTTAACTTTAAGTTACACACACATGTTGCGAACTATTGGAGATTGGAGAGAACTATTCTAGTTGTTGAATACCAGGAATTCAGACTAGATTGGGATGACTTTTCTCACACTAAACATATTCAAAGTGTAACCAAAGTTGAACAGAATTTAATAATGTAGCTGATAATTCTATTCAGTACTTGGAAATGGAAGCTTATGATCAAAAGAAATACTCATTTGTTAACGTAAGTATGCTCTGCTTTTGTAAACCCGAAACCCGATTCCCGACTCTGCTTCCACGGCTGATACATAAATACATTTAGTCCGAGTGGGATTACATGTATTCAGCAAGCGCACTGTTAATAAACCCAATAAACCTAATTTTAACACTAATTTCTACTGGCTCGTTCTTCAATAAATAATAATAAATGCTCCAGTATAACATGCACCTCGTAGTTGTTACTGTCATAAGCATTATGGCCCAGAGTTACAGGTTACGTGTAAAATCCATGTAACGGGAATTTAATAATTAACTATCTAATCAAACTCCAACTTCACTTCTGTCAGTATGATATGCGTACAATGCAGGCTTAATTGCAACATTCCTGTATAGGCAATAACTCTTGACATAACATAACCCCTTTATAAATGTAGGCCTAATATTTCTTGGATTCCTTTATGAAGAACAGGTGGCTATGGCCTACAATAGACGTTTTGACAGATACTAACTTGTGCGCTGAGTAACTAAAATTAAATGCATAAATGGCAGCAATACTTCATCTCAGCAGCTCAAAAGTGAGAATTTCATGCTAAGAATAGGAAGCTAGAGCATTTTTCTGAATATATAAATATAGATTTGGAACCATAAGATCCACTTCACGCTTCTTTTCCACGTGTGAAGTATTTATTATATTTATGTTAGAGGTACGTACATTAATCAAGAGTAATTTTAGTCAATCCGTGTTTAACTTATGATCGTAAGCTGGTTAGCCAAGTTTGAATACAAAATAGTTTGTTAACTTCATTTCACTGATTTTATCAAAACATGCCAGGTATGATTGTATTGTTTAGTCCAGGAACAATAAATAATAGCTCCAGGGACTGTGTGAGCTGGCTGGAGAGACTGCCAAAATCACCTGTGTGCAATCTACACTGGCGTGGCCAGGACTTCATTTGATGGGACAAGGGTTTTAAAAATCACTCTTTACTACAGTGAATTTGAGTATCAAGATTTCTCCGAGTCGAAATGGTTAATTAAAAACTTTTTTAAAATTTTTGTTGGTAGTACAGAGTGAGTATTCAAATCATCCACTTATTGAGTGAAAACTCAAGAAGTTTCTGAAACGGTTGATAAGCAACAAATAGTTCTCTTGGTATTCTTGGAACTTGGTGCTCTGTAAACGGCTCTATAAGTTGAATGAACCATGATTCCACGAAATATTTTGAAGCTTAAATTAACTCATTCTTGCACGTATTTGTTATGATTCTGTAGAATTTCAGGGGAAACAAGGACACCTTAGCCCCGCTCGCTCCTCCATTCCCCCTATTCCACTGGGAATCCATTTCAAGTCTTCGAAGCGAGGATAATGTTATTTAATATTATTTAATCAATTGGATCCCTCAGTAGTGCTGGCCTTCCCTGTCACCTGCCACTTCGCTTTTCCCTTCTTGCCTGCGGAAGAAAACAAAGAGACTTTTGGTGAGTCAGTGGAAATCGGGCTTTTCTTCCGAGTTGATTAAATTAAGTGGTTAGGTTACGTCACGTCAAAATCTGCTAAGTGTCGCTGTCCCTCTCTCTCCTCCGACGTCCAAGTACAAAACATAGCGGAAGCTTACAAGCCAACAAGCCCAGTTTTTGTTCTTAGAAAATGCAATGCAATGATCATCTGTCATAGCCATAGGGTGCCTGCTGAGGGCTATTTTTGGCACAGCTCCAAATTAGACTTGAGATATTGTGATTAAAATATCGCTCCAGGTTATCCCGGTTAATTAATTTGATACCAGAAAGTTTCACATTTGGTTAAAATATCAAGTTCATAATTCATGATTATCAATTCCTCCTGGAGACCAGTTGCTACGTATGCTCAATGTCAGTTTTAGTTTAAAGACGGACAATAGCTCGTGTGTACACTAAATGAGTCTTCCCAACTTTTGCTCTTGGAATTACAAGTGTCATTGTGTGTGCAGAAGCGGACTAAGCATCATAAATTCATTTGGACACAAAGCTTATTGTTACAGAATCCCTGCCTCCTCAATCGTATCTCGTTTCAAATCTATGACGTAGGATTTTGAGTTAGTGGGAGTTTTGGACATTTGGGATTTGGAATTTAAGGAAAGAGCAGTTTTCGTCGCTCCAGAGTTTGAAAACAGAAATGTGGATTATATAATAAGAATAATGTGAGACTGTGAGTAACAAAGAAGCCATCATTCTCTCCCAGCTGCCCGCAGATATTATTGTTTACGTGCGCACTGTCGGTTTTGTTTACGGTTTCTGGCTCATGGAGAAAAGTGAAAGCATGCTTTCTCCCTTGAGTGCGGAGAAATGGACAGGCGACGCTTTCTCTTACGCCAATTTTTTCTCTATGTGCAGAGCTACTCAGAGCAAGATGGTCAGCCAGAGATTGAGGGAAAAGTATTTATGTCCAATCTCCCTCGACGGCTATATCCAAAAAAGTTTATTGGGAAAATGTTCCATTTGTGAAAAAGCTCCTCGATAAAGCAAAAGTTACCTTGAAAAATCAGACAGATTAAAATACTTCCAGCAAACGTATCCTAAGTTTACCTATATAAAACATAAATACCTTCATATATCAGGTTTTGTTTTACATAGCCGACGCTCAATCAATGGGAAGGATGGGAACTTTATCGTTATGTAAGGCATTTACACAGGTAGCTCTGATGTATTTCTGGCACCAGCCGGTTTTGCCCGTATCTCTCAGTTACACAGGATATGAGCCCATGACATTTATGCATGAGGAAGAGGTATCATGCCGAACCAAGCACTGCATACACAGCAGGCCTGGCCGAGAGAGGAGAAATCTCCAGCTATGCTATAGATACGCCGTCAAATTCCTTTCAATTATCTGAGAAATATTTGGTAGGAGGTAATTGGTTATTCGACTTAACCTTGATGAAAACTCATGGCAATTATACGTCATATCAGGTATGTAGCTGCCCTCTCGATAGCATAATTACGAAAAAGCTTTGCTAGGAGACGGCTCATATTCATACTGCCAGACATGCCGCTTTGAGGAAACATCTCTTGACAATACCACTATTGGAGGGGACGGTTCCGATTGATCCAAACGAGGACTGGTCTAACAGATTAAGACTGATACACAAGGTCACGACTGTCTCCTTAAGTTTGCCATTATATACTCTGTGCAGTGGCGCATTAACTAAATTAGCCCACCTTCAATTGGCATGACAGGAAGACAACTTAACGTTTGAGGTCATAGGGCTACTAGTTAGCTACAATTAAACTTTTACCTTAAAAGTTTCTTTGGCACCTCCACGACCCACGATGTTCGTTCCAGCAAAAAGCGATTACAGTATGAAGAATGCTTACATACATATAAGAGAAGAGCAGCGAGAACTTTCACTAGTTCGCTTCGTTTGAATTGCTTTTGAAATGAAACTGAGCAGAATTGTACATTACACAACATATCAGCACCAGCTGTCTACACATCCTAGAGTATAACAGTTTGATTTTCACTCTGTACATCTACAAAATTTATATACATGAGTCCAGTTCTGAAGCTTGAAGCAACCCTAAGCTTACGAATGAAACATCGTCTGGTTGCAGGAACTGGAGCAGGCGTCTTGCGAAGGGACATCGCGCACAAAACATGGCAACGAAAAAGCAAAATAACGGACATTACAGTCCGCCCGCAGTTTATGTTTGCATGTTTTAAATTCTGGGAATTTGCCCAGGATTTATGCTAGGTTGAGTACTTTGCACTGATTCGGGCGTTGCTAGTATTCTATAACAGCATTATGACTCTACCTACGCGAAATTAGAGTGATAGGAACGTCAAACAAGATTATGTTCACACGACTACGTCCTTAACCGGCCTCGAACGATGAAGGGAGAGAAGTCCATGAAAGAATCCAAAAATCCAAACCCAAGAGAAAGTGTTCAACACCCAGCTCAAAAACCCAACCCGTACTTAAGCGTTTCTGTGGAACGTTGGTACGCACGAACTCAGCAGTAGACAGTTTGCGGTAATTAAGTCTTTCAAGTAAAATAAACGGGTTGGGTAATTGTGACTGTTTTGCTGGTGTGACAAGGTCACTCTGCCTGTCATTGTCAGTGAAATCTGATCATCACAGGATATTTTGTACATTGATTATATCAATTATCTTCAATCGTTTTGGTAATTTACGCCATAGCTCCTTCCGTTTCCGTTGAGCTGCTGGTTTTATGCTTTACATCTAAATTAGTTTAGGAACACGGGTTTCATGATGTAACTATTATTGCTCCAAGCTCAGGATCGGTGCTTCTTTGTAATGAAAACGGGCGGAACACGAACCAAAACTTGTGGCTTTAGTGCTTACTTCCGTTCTTAGAATTACGGGATACGTCATCAGCACTAGTACGTACGGATACGTATATCTGCCCCAGTAGTGTTGTGCTGTAGATTGTTCAAAGCTGCTTAAACCGAGCTGACCTGACATTAATTTTACGGAGAAAATCTATGAATAGCACGCAATCAGTGCTTATCGAGTTTTCCCGCAGGACCTTCAGTTCCAGTGGGACACCAGAGCCTATGGATAGAGATGTGGCTCCGATATTCTTTGCCGCATTGATTTGTGATTGGCCGTCATATTTCGAGTAATTCCACATTCCAGGCTATGTCAAATATTTGCGCAAACGCAATTCGGAAATTATCAGCCAATTTCAAGTCTGGATATCTCGTAAAGCATCATACATATTCCAATCTGCATTTGCATTCGGAAATAGTGAATACTACGGTACGGTGTACCACACGTATCCTAATGTTAAATAAATACGCTGAATAAATTGGTATTTTCCGCAAGGAGGTAGGTAGATACATATATAATTTTATGTATGTATAAATTGATTTTACGATTTGTATATTATTACTGAGTACAGATATTATGTATTATTACGGTATATTCAAATAAATATATGCCGGTTAAGATTTGACTATTTCATTGGTTGACTGTTTAAATGAGGCAGCAAATAAGAATATTTTAAATACGTATTACGTATGTGATAACTTAAAAGAAGCACAAATCTCTTAATATTCTTGTCAGTTCCAGTGGTTCATTCTTTCTCATCGTTTGTTCAGTTTATTTATAGAAAGTACGAAATACGGAGTACACCATTGGAAAGAGCATTATGCTTGAGAATGAGCCATCACCGTAATAATAAGCAGGTATGCTTGCGCTTCAGATGATTCCATTGGGCATGTACAACTCTAGAAATACTATATCTTTACCGGTTTAGTTTCTAGAGTTTGGTTCTAGAGTATAACGAGCTTTATCATTTTGTTGTGTATGTATAGCATCCGTCTTTCTATCATCTGTGTATCAATCAGCACGTCTGAAGATTTTTCTTCGTGCCCTGCCTGATCGTTTCGGCTGACTGTTTCTGTCAAAATGACATGCACGATTTGACTTTGACAAGCAACTTTGTAACAACCTTTTTGACAACAATATGCCCGACAAAAACCTGAAAAAAGCTGAATATGATGGGTATGTTTAACTCTGGTTAGAAACCAATCCCATTAGATTCAATTTGTTAGATTAGGTTAGGTCAGGTCAGGTTATGTTAGGTTAGGTTAGGTTATAAGATAAGGTACAAACGCTAGTTGAACGGTCTCTCATATATTTTTGGTTTTTGTCGGGCATAAATACTTAGTGTCGGGCATCGTAGCCGGTGATACCTTATACCCCATAATCTATAAGTTGTTCACAGAGGCTTGAATGTAGACATAACAGCCCATTGTGATTCTGCATATTCTGAAAACGTACGAATGAATGTGCTTATATGAATACGTATTTTGTGCTTGTGTTTGTGTAATAACTCTTTTAAAAGTAAACAATAAGCATAAATCCAATCCGCCGAACAGCGAAAAAACTGTTTTTTGCTTGTATGAATGGAACTGAAGGAAATAGTTGATCGATGAGGAAGAAAAGTAGTAAGTATTGAATTCTTCCTTCCACGATATTTGTTATCTGTTATTACTATAGCATACAATTCTTATCATCCGCATACTATTTTTATTTATTTTATACAAACTTGAGTAAATAATCTTCCTGGAACTCCTGAACCTTCCAATATGTACACTGGGAAACTTTTTATGGTATTCAACATGTCGTAGGAAGCTATATACTCAAATTCAGCCCACCTTCTTTACATTCACTTGAGCACACCTTCAAAAATTACAATAATTTTACGACCAACAACACATATAAATGCTCTGGGCCGAGCTGGAAGTCGTAATTTGTAAGTGCCGTAGTTTAATGTGCAGACCAAATCATTAGTTCAAACTGAAAGAAGAAGGGGATAGTGAAAAAGTTGAAAAATTCAGCTCGAAAAAGTTTCACCTTTGCGCCCAAACCTTATTAAACTGGAGACTGTGATCAGTTTATATTCAGCTGGGCTAGGCTACGTTATATTGAGTAATTGGATGAAATTTCTAGTAAGTAGTAAAGTTAAATTATGTTTACCGCAAGCACTTTAATCGAACAAACTTATTCGAGTGAACTTTTCTGCAGTTTTCTTAGGTAACTTTTTCGTAGAACTGATATAAGAAGCCTGATGATGTTACTGTCCTGGAATACCCAACTAACCAATTCCGTGAGAGAGGGCAAAAGAGAGGATAGTAAATACCTTTTGTTCGATAGTTTAATGACCTATTTCCATGATAATGAATTTACACAAACCCTCGAAGGACGTCGTGTCATAGGAACGTAGCATACGAGTTCAGGTACTTGTATTCAAACCTATAAAATTAGAAAACTTGGGCTTAGCCTCCACTGCTGCGGAGCGAGGTGAAGCCTATTCAATTGAATTGAACCTTGAGCACTTACTGGCAGTTTGAAAAGCCGTAGTTGGTCCATTTAATTGAACCGAATATTTATTAGAGTTGAGTGTGAGTCCATTTGATTGGGATGGTGTGTGGAAGTTGAGCGGACTATTACTCATCCGTCATCCCATATTTCTTCTGCATCCAGCACTCCTTGTCATAAATAACTTGGCTGTGTTCGGGGTGAGCTTTGAGCTGCTGATACTTGTCCCACATTTATTTACAACTCAACCATTCCATCAATCAATCAGGTTTAAGCTTCCAGCTCTGACGTCCCACATCTATCTTGGTTCCAGTCAGGGAAAACAGTTGAAATGTTACTTTCTTCTCCATGTGATCTTGGCTTGTGAAGGAAATTGATTGTTTTCTCGAGCTGCTCCACAACACTATCTACCCAGTCCGTACTGTGCTGGCATGTAATTTTTTTATATTTTCAGCATAAAAACCCATTTTTAATGAATAATGATTTACATTTGTTTGAAAAGGCGTAGCTTGTTCAATGCTCATGAATACGAGTATTTTTTCCAGATAATGGGTAAGACGTAATCAATTTCTGTAGCCTCGCACAATTGAAACTATACTAAATTGGAAACGATGTTATTTATTTTCACGCGAGTCTGCATCAAACAGCTTCCTTCAGATCTCGTTTGATCTCGTGTATTACTTATGCTATGCTGGGCCTTTACGCACGTAGATATTAATTTAAGCATATTTTTACTTTGATAAAGTTGTCATGGCGATGAAACAAGATTTTGTTGAAAAATCGTAATTAGGTATTCGTGATCGTGAGTACTATTGTAGCGCCTATTCTTACAAAAGATGATTACATAAATGCGCATACATAAAGAGTAGCGGGTCCGCGAGTCAGTGCCAAATACTGATCTAAGCTGAACCGGTTGAAACGTGTACGGAAATATAGATGAAGTTCCGTGTTGAGCCTGTGAATACTGAATTCAGAACTACCAATCAGAAGTAAAATAAAAACTTCAGATAGAAAGACAGATGCATACCTACACACATACGTACACGAAGAAGGAAATAGGCTCGTTATAGGTGAAGATTGTAAGTTGAGGATGCTGGACTTCAGCAGGTTATCAGATTGTGCTTGGCTCAAATAATGGCTACAATTACATACATTTACTATTTGAATAAGACGCATTTCATTGCTACGTTGTTAAGGCATCTCTCGACATCTCTCTCTTGTTACAAAGTTGTCACCGATGCAGACTAAAAATTGAAACTGGAGGGAAAATCTTGCTCTTCACAGTCGAATATAAAAAGTCTAGTTTTTCTGTATAGAGATTGTCTCATTCCAAGTTGTTTCATAAGTGCTTATTACTCGTTCTACAAGCTGAAGTGTGTAAATACTGGAATCTGGGTGTATACAAAAGGCATGTTGGAGCTGTTTCTACTTTTTACATGGAATTTCTTTATCTTTTTCTTGCAGCAGAGCAGAGTAGTGAAACGGCACTTGTGTGAGTGAAGTACTGAGATCCATACACAATACAGAGGCCTTGTGCACTTCTTGGCTCGGCTGATTCAAGTCCCATCGAACTAGTGAAAGGAGTGAAAGTTTTCAAGTTGGAGTTTCTGGCCATTGTTTTTTCTGTTCAAAGTCGGCAGAAGGGAGAATGTCAAAGGGAGGTTGCGGTGAGGAGGTTGTTGGGAGGGATGATGATGGCATGATTCGGAAAGTGGCTTTAATTGAATGGGAAGGCGGACCAGTTCGGGCTCAAGAAGCCGCTACGGCCTTTACTCACAACTTCCGCTCGGACCCACAGTTCTCCGTACGAGTTCCTGGAAGGTAATGGAAACTATTTGTTATCCTCTCAACTTTCAAAGGTTATACGGATACTGGGAGCTCATGCCTCAGTGCAATACGCTGATCGCTTTGCTTACAGCTAGTTTATGCGTCCTTGTCAAAAGAGATGCGATAAGAAGCAAAGGATCGTAACAAGGAATATCAGCCACATACAGTAAAAATATAAATAATGAATCATCTAGCAAGTTAAATGGAATAAGTGAAATCTGAAATCGATTGCCATTATTTGATAAACTTCGAAGGGAGGAAAATTTGCCTGAACAGTTTTTGCAGCACATCTGGGCGCACATAAAACTGCTATGAAGACTGTCTGCTTCCAGAATTGGTTCCAAGTCGGTGTATACATTAACGTTGGCTCTTGTACACTTTGATCATTAATATTGTGGCTCGTATTATTTACTTGATCCATATTTTTGCCCTACAGCTCCCCATTATATCTGACCAAAGGTTTTACCCAAACAAAGTTTTTAATTTTTACCGAAGTGGTTTAAACGGATTACATACGGAAGCGGTGAGCAAAGTTCGCAAAAGAGAAACCTTGTAACGAAGGTTGTGCATTTCCCTACGGGTTTAAAAAGGTCAAGCAGTGGTACAACCTTCACCGCTGCTCATGCGCCAAATTCACCCGAAAGAAAAATGTCGAGGAATTAAAATTTCGTGAGGCTAATAAGGAATGCCAAAAAGTGCAAATCGGCTCCTTCATTCTCTTAAGGTTCAAAACTACCGTTTTTTGACCTTTTGCTGACCTTTGGCTCCAGAAATGAACCTCTTTCTCTACTTGCTCATGGCCATAGCGGAAAGGTGTTTTTCTGAACCCAAGTTTAATGGGGAATCTAACAAACTTTATCCCAAGGTCAAACCGTTCCTGAGATATTTGACCGATTTGTAGAGAGTAAAGAAATATTAATCTTTACTGTATTCCTTGTTTTATACTTTTCATCAGACACGTTAGTCTCGTGTCTTTTTACAGACACCATTTTATACAGAATTGTGGATTTTTTATGTCAATAAACCGGTTTTCGAATCTCGTGAATGTTTCATTGAACTTTATAGACGTCTGAATGTCATATAATTGATTTTACCAAATTCAAAATGAAGTAAATTAAAGGTGACTTACTCAAGAACACACAGGATGAATAAAGCTCGTCATAGGTAAAGAAGCTCGCAACGAGTTGGCTTGTCAGTTCCATTGAAAGTAAAGCTTGAGAACTGGCTTTGTCACATTTCTCTCTGAAGCTGACAGTTGGGATCCGTGAATGTAAATGTGAGAGGCATGATTCTACATTTTTTGCTCTGCTACGGAGTGGACGACTCACTGTTAGCAGCTCGATTTATCGGACAATTAAATGGATGAGATCTCGCAATCGCAACTATTTGTACTGTGGGATGTGGAAGTCGGATGTAGTAGATGAGCTCAGTTTTTGGCATTGAACTGAAATAGATATCTCAGCTTAGTAGTCCCACAGTTCCACACGATGATTTCGTCAACCGAGTCGTTCGATATTAGAACGCGTTTAATTAAATTTGCTCTTATGCACTATTTTTCCATAGAGTGAACCTGGTAGGTGAGCACATTGACTACTGTGGCTACGGAGTGTTTCCAATGGCGATTGAGCAAGATGTTTTTGTCTCCTCTCGTGTGGTGAACTCTGAGACTGAGGGAGGACCGACGCTTCAAATTACAAATGTTCTGAAACAGTATTCTGACTTTGAATGTGCCATTGCGGAAATTGGGTAAGTTATTGTACATTTGCAGCTTTGATTTCATCCCATATACAGGTTTGTAAAAAGTATTTATGAAAGAATTTCGACTACATTTTTTGGACAGCAGCCTAATTGTAAACAGCATGCGAAGCTGCTGCTCACTGCTGCTCTTTTTTTTTCTTTGATATAATGTTAATGGCATGCTCACTCATTGTGAACAGCTTCGTTTATAATTTACATTGGAAACACTAAATGCTACATCTGCATGATCCTGACCAACAGGCTATGCATACCTTACAAGAAAATCTACTGTAGGTTAGCAATGAGTAGAACGTATTTAAATGCCATGATTAATCACGATAGTAGATTATTCCTTAAACAACTAGCATTGCAAATGCATACAGAGCTGCTCAGTGTAAACGGAACTGCATTTGTCAATAAACTGAAAGATATGCCCTTGAAATCGTTAGCGTTTTGACTTCGGGCAACACTCCTCCTAGCCGTAAAAATGCACCGATACGAGAGGGAAGGCCAATCTCCAGTACTAGCCTCGGGAAGTGAAACAAATAGAGCAATTGAATTAAACAGCTTGATTCCGTAGAGCGTCATGTTTATAGTAGTGAAATCGAATCCTGGCCTCGATATTCAGGTTACTGGGTTAATTTTCCCTTTAAGCTACTTTATTTGTTGTTTTAGGTTAGAGTAAGAATGAAATTGATCGTGGTCCGTTCTTTTGGTTAGACCGGATTAGTGCTTGTCATGTATACATATAACCATAATCTAATCTAAAACGTCGATAGATTTTATTCTCTAGTATAATAAATTACTTAATATTAAAGACTCCTTAAAATAAACATTTTCCCCAAATGCTTGCAGGAATCGTCAAATACACATGCATTTTGCAAAACTTGATTGGCTTAGCTGTTGACGTGAATTACTATTAACAAGTTTGTGATTGAAATTTATGTATTTTTAAGGACAAACGCTGTAGCAAAAATACCTATACAAGAATAATGCTACAAAGCTGTGGACCACATCCTTTAAAAATGTGTTTTTTATGGTGTATTTAAATAAACGGCACAATAAGTCACGGGGTTAACAAATTCTGAATTGTGTATCCTCTGCGTCCTTGCAGTGAGATCCTGTCCAAGCGGAAAGTCGGCGTTGCTCCAGAATGGTACTTGTACTTCCTGTGCGGCGTTCAAGGGATCGTTGAGCACTTGGCTCTACTGGGAAGGACGAGCGTGTCGTTCCAAGTGGCTGTGGACGGGCGAGTGCCGTCCAGTGCGGGCTTGTCAAGTTCAAGTGCACTCGTTTGCGCCGCAGCCCTCACCACTCTGGTTGCCAACAATGTAAGTGCCTCCACTATTCAGCCGCCCACACAGGAGACTCGACAGGCTCTGGCTACATAAACTTATCAACTTTTATTCCCAACATCCTTCTCCATGTTATTCCATATGAGGACAGATAACTCTTGGAGAAAAGTTTGAAACGACTTTCTTTCACTTCGTCTCTCGAGACTCCAAGTTGCAATAATAATTTGATATGCAAAGGAAACTGGCTAAAGCGTAAAGTGTCGTAGATCATGAAAATCTGGGACCAGAAAGGCCTAACTTTCCCACTTCCGTCGAGACTGACTTTCGAATTGGGAACTGCATTTTGGGAGGAGAAGAGGCAAATGAAGTCATAATACAAAATCCAAGTTCCCTACCGAATTCATTACTGTTCGACACACTCTAAACTCACTTTCCAAGTGAAACTCATAAATACTTCACACCTCAGCCATTTCTTTAATATTCACGGGCTTTAATGGCAAATCTTTAAATTCTTGCCACTTTTGTTCTGGCCTCAATATTTATCGTAATATTTATATCATAGTATTCCGAGGTTTAAAATTAACCATTTTTGGGAAAATTTAAAAACATGTGAATAAGGTTAAAGATTTGAAAGTTTGTCATTTAGACTGCAAATTAAAATTGCATTTAGTTCAGTGTGAATTACAAATCAAGAACTGCAGGAATATAATTTATAAATACATTTAGAAATTACGAAACAATTCATTAAGGGACAACGACAACAAGAAAGTACAGATACGCATTGTATACCGTAATTGAATGTGCAAATTTGTTTATCGTGGCTCCTACCTTTTCCAAAATATAATTTGCATTTGTCAACTACTTACGATTCCCAATTACACAAATTAATACATGTCAAAGTTCATGTACTTAATTGTAATTACAAATTCCGAATCACAATTTTTAATTGAAATACTTGGAATTAAATTACAAGTAATTTTTGCCCAGCCCTGAAAAAATCTAACCTCACCTTTCCCCTAATGAAACCTTTCGCTTCTACGGGAAACATTTTCACCGTTCTAACCCGAAAAAAACGCCCTGTGGTTATCTCCACGCAATTGGAATAACTGCGTTTAAAGACAGATTGAAATAGTGATGTACTTTCAACGAATAAATGTTCAGTAATGTTTAGTCAGGAAAACGTCTAGCTGATAAAAGCTGTAGCTCTTTTGAACTGTTAATATAGCTGAGGAACTTTAAATTTTTCTCCTGAACTTTCCTGTCTCGTGTATATCTTTTGTCGAGTATTGTTTATGGTGGAGCTGCATCACTGAGATGCACATGGCTCAGTTTGATTAGAAAGTTGAAGCCTGATCTACGGATACAAATATTGAGATTCATGAACCAAATATTAAGATTCATGATCCAAATATTAAGATTCAGCTCAATTTTTCTTCTGGATTCTAACTCTCTCAAATACAAATAATACGATGCACACACGCTCGTATCTACCAAAAAAGTTTATGGAACCCACTTGTCAGCAAGGGCTTCGAATTTGACAGTTTGGCAGAAGGCAGTTGATGAGCTGTGTTGAGTATTCGGCTCCCTCCGCTTTCACTGTTGGCCGAGAAAGTTACATCCACATGTCAGTTGGTAGTTGAGCCAGTTGGCAGTCACCGTGAAAAGTGAGAAATGGAACTGAATGATTCGATATTCGATACTTTCATTTTCTATTCAGGAAAGGAGACCAGCAACATAAACATGAACTACATTTATTCTCGCACACATAATAATGGTTGATTCATGTGGATGTTCCATGCGTCTGATATAAGCTATCGCTACACCCCTTGGGAAGGCTCCGTATTGTCATAGTGAATTGCAAATCTAAGGAATCCAGGCAGTATTTCTCTACTGTTGTTATTTTGTTCACACTTTGTCTCAGATGTACGGAACTGCTCGCAACTGTTTGACGAACACTGAAACAAAGTCGGACTATGCTTGCCACGTTTAGGTCGCAAATATCGATGAACAGCGTATGAGAAAATACAGAAATATAAGAAAGACGGTACTTTCTTAACCCTAGCTTTCTAAATGTAAACGCTCGGCCAACTCGCCCTGAACAGCTCTGTATATTCGCTATACGATGTTTCCGTGATAATGATGATGAGATCCAGAAAATATAGCACAAGAGCTTAGCATTCCCAGATCTCAGAGAGTTTTCCAAGCTTTTCAAACTTGACAAATGGTTCTCGCTTGCCCTATTGTGCCAATGCTGATCCGCACTATTAAATAGTTAGACCCGGTGACAGTGTATGAGGCACAGCCCTAGCCCGTGTGTAACACGTGTAAGCACAATGTTCATACACTTTCATTCCCACTCTTCAATATTTTCAAACTTCTTGTGCGACTCAAATTCATTTTCTCTGCAATCCGCATTCTGATCAAAATTCTGTACTTTTGTTGTGACACAATACAGATTACGATGACAAAGGAAGAAGTTGCGTCCTTGTGTGCCAAAAGTGAGCGTTACATCGGGACCGAGGGCGGAGGAATGGATCAGGCTATTGCCTTCCTGGCTACTGCTGGTAATGATATGTTCCCAATGTTATGAAATCGACACGGGTGCGCTTAATACGCCTTCTCAGAGATTTGATATTCCAGAGTTGGTTTAACTTTAACTACTAATGAGCTGTTCTAGCACGAGCTCTGACACGAGGCGCTAAAGGCTCGGGACAGAACAAACTAAACTCCGTAATTTAAAACTTATAAATAAGATTCTTGGATTTCATAGCCGGTCTGTTGGTATTACTGGCTTTTTTTTTGCAGTTGAAGTATGTCGACAAGACATATTATTAGGGAACAATTTAAGCTTATGTAACTTTCACAATTTTCCAAAATGTCCGTAAAAGACGAGCATTAGTGAAATATAAGTTAAAACTCGATTTGCGTCATTTAGTCAACTAGAATTTCATGAGTATTCTTCAAATTATTTTATCATATTACGGCGTCAGTTTAAGCTGTAATATTTATAATTACCTGTTCCAATCATAATACAAATTCTAGATGCAGCGATTTAATGATTGTAAGACAATAGAAGCGCGACAATTATCCAACTGTCGATGGAAGCCTAATTGTTATCACAGAGCTGTCACTCGCTTAATTATCGAACAATCTTGCAGACAGGCTTTATGTGATTATTTAATTATCTATATACAACACATATGTAGTTATCTACGGGTTGGTCCATGGGATCATCCAGTAAATACCTCTCTCCAGACATAATTAACTCATTAAAATTAAGTAAACTTTTCTATACTCCTTCCAGGAACAGCCCAACAAATTGAGTTTGTTCCTTCGCTCCATGGGGAGAAGGTTCGGCTTCCGTCCAAAGCCGTCTTCGTAATTGCCAATTGTTTGGCCGACGTAAACAAGGCTGCCTCAACTGGTTACAACATCAGAGTGGCCGAGTGTCGACTTTCAACCTGGATTTTGGCAAAACGGAGCGGCCTAGTGGACTGTTTTCAGTTCAATCGCCTCAAAGACTTGCAGCTCGCCCTCAGCTTCTCCAATGAGCAAATGGAAGCTCGAATTCACAAGGAAATTCATGAAGAGGCCTATCGAGTCGATGAAGTGAGTCTACCAGCAAATTAAAATCTGTTTGCTCTTCTGATCCACTTGCTCGGGGTCGAAGAGTAATTGGGCAAAACACGAAATAAAGCCGCGAGTAGGTTAGGATGTCAAATCCCAGAACGTAAAATCAACATGATAGGCACAGTACACTACTCAGGCGGATCAGTCATTGTCCTGCACATTCGGTTCTGTAAAACCAAAGTATAAGAATGCTCCAGGATTTCAGCCAAGCCCTCTCGTTTGATTTCTGTGACGGGAAATCTCATCGAATCAGCCCTTTGCTTAATTTCAAATGTAAATACTCGGAGAAAGCTATTCCTGTCCTGAGTGCAAGCACGTCATAATAGGACTAGCGGCTGTGTTTACTGTACTCTTCGCGAATTAAAGCAACTATGTAGCTATAGCTACGAACTTGCTTTGCTCGATTTTAATGTACAGACGTTCAAGAATTGCAGCTATTAAATTGCCTACAACGAGTTGGCTCGTTTCCGAATTCTGATAAACAAAAGTTGCAGAAATAATCGTGTTTTGCTAAGAAATATTAATACGAAATACGAATAGCAAAAATAGTAATATTTTTAGAATTTGACATATCAGCGGTTGTAGATTAACTAATACATTGTCGTATTCGAAGGGCACTTTGGTGAAACTTATATAGCTGATGTTGCATTAAGCTATTATGTGGAGAATGACATGACTTGACAGTGCTTCCATTATGATCTAAAAGTGGAAAACATGTCATATTCTGAAGGCTTGCGTAAATGGAATTGCGTAGTTAGCTATGCCTATACTGATATTGACTTGACCTTCTGCCTGTCTTAACTTAGATATCCGGCATTCTGGAGGTGAGCACGTGCGAGCTGCTGGACAAACCACTAATGAAGATTATTGCCACCGAGTCGTCCGGCCTGAAACTCTTCCAAAGGATCATCCATGTAATTCAAGGTAGCCACTCGAGAATAGAGTCCAAAACTTTTTTTTTATGTCTTCTCTAATAAGCTATTTTAATCCACTCTGTTTCGAACAACCATTCCTGTTCTCCTATTTTACGCTTCCAGAGAAACCATACAGAGTTGTTCAGATAGCGGAATAGAAAGCGAAGAAGTACTAATGCATAACTTAGCTCATTTGTTGGACCCATGTCTTAGGATCCATTACAATAGCATCCAACTTATTTAATACGAGGGTGATTGCAAAAATTCTGTAATTTTGTTGATAAAGGATAACTCATGTATGAAAAAAGGAATTAACACGAATATGTCACGAAATATTAAGACATGCATAATGTCCATATCAAGGGCAAATTGAGTGAAAATTTTGATTGGTTCAGCTCGTGCTGAGAATTTGGCCACTAGCCACGAATAGTAAACTTTCGAAAACGGAGTTTTAACAACTTTGGTAAAAGTTGAAAAAAATATTTATTACTTAATCCGGAATCCTTTATTCTAGAATAATCAAACTCATTCGTCCAAATGTAAAGAATAGCATGAAAAAAAAAGTATCCTCTGAGATGACCGTTTTTGATCCTTCCTTATATCCTTTTTATCTCGTCTCATATCTCTATTAGCACTAACCGTGTGGATATTTTCGGCTGATTTTTTCTGATTTGGACATTGCTAATCTTTTCATCTTCCAAGAAATTTTCGGCTTACCTGATTGATTCCTACCTGAGTTATCCTTTATCAAACAAATTACTGAACTTTTGGAATGACCGGTGTAGGAGTCACAGCAATAGAAGCCACGTCAGAATACAATAGAAGCCACTGTGCCCATAATAACTAAGTAAAATAATATTAACCCAACATGACCAGAATTGAAGGAAGTTTAAGAACCTAGATACCTATATACTTAATTAAACTCTGGCGTCTCATTTTGCAGGAACTCCTTTGAAGTGCTTCGATTTTTTTAGTATCTGGTCATTAGACAAAGAAATTATAATGTGTAACCTATTCTCCAATATGTTTCTGAATACGTGTTTCATTTGCGTCCATCCAGCCCTTTCCATGGAAAACTTCCATTCGGGCACCTAAGCCGTATTACTAAGAACGAACTAAGTTGGGAGCCTGTCGCCAGTGGTTTGGTATCTGTAAACAAAGACCAGGTCGACGCTTCCAGCAATATCAGGACTAAAATAATGTAAGCCTGAAAATAGGAAGCTAGTTGAAGCTTTCGAGTAGTAATCAAATCACATCGTTGAAATCATACTGCAGGAAGCTGACGAACAACCGAATTGAAACCAGTTTGAATACACCGAAATGGATTCTAACGCAGAGTGAAAACGCGGATTTGATGTTTTGCTAATTAGTTAAACAATCATCATCATCACATGTGTTTTATTTTAAACACCTGCTGCTAATTAAATTGGAGTTGTATTACTTGTACGGCATTGACATTCTGGCAATACGGATTTAATTAACATTTTACGAAAGCAACGGTCCGGTTTCTAACGAAATCTGAGCTATGATGAGTGAAGCCTATAATCCATTTAGGCAACTTTTACGAGTTGTTTCGCTAATTAATTTGCTCAAAACATGAAACTTGGCATTGAATTCAAACGGAACGCGTTCATGCTTGCTCCTATGTAGCTCTGCTGATGTGCCCTCTTATTTTCTCAAGTAATTAACGTAAATTCCAAAATACAAGGAACAAAAAACATAAAGACCCTCTTCAAGCTGGAGCAAAATTAGTGTAATAAGTACCTACGTGAAAGTCCGATGTTTCAAAGTAAGGTACTTACCGTTTAGTGTATTTGAGAATTTAATCATCTTATTCAGAGACCTTGAGTTACTTCAAACAGTCTTGGCTGCCAGAGGCTGAGCATTGGTAACCTAAACAAATAAATCTCAGATCTGAGCTTCAATATTTTTATTAGATTTGATAAATTCTCAATTTTGTGTTTGATTTCTCAGTGTTGATTTTGAATTAGGAAGCAGAAGCTATAATCCCATGCTGAGATCATATAGGCAGGTTTTATGACCGGATGTACACTCGCTTCTATCAAAATTAATTTTAAAAAACGTGCCGTACTCGTGGGCAAAGAAAATGTATATTTAGGAATTTGTTAGCTTAGTTTTCATGTATCCGAGTTTGCTAAACAGGAAGTCGGTTTAGCATGTCTACGTGACAGGTTGTTGAAGGGTTTATGTAAAGCGGCCGTCTTGCAGCTTCATTAGGAATATACAGCAGAAAAGTAGCACACACTCTACTATAGTTACGACCTGAAATTAATTAGTGCCAGGAGCCTGAGCATAATTTCTTTGAGTATCTCTCTCAATTCCTTAGCTACCTGGAAAAGTCCATAATTCTACTCATGCTAATAACTATGATCTCCTTTTCTTAGAGACTCAGCGAGTGCACAAATTCCGTCAAGTCTGTGAAGAAGAAGCCGAGTCAGCCTCCGGTTTGGAAAAGTTGGGTTGTCTCATGAACGAGAGTCATTGGAGCCTTTCCAAGTCCTACGAATGCTCTCATCCCTTCCTCGATCAACTGGTCCAGCTTTCAGAGAGAACTGCTTATGGAGCCAGGCTCACTGGAGCTGGGTAAGAAAATTAAGAATCCAGAAATACAGGGAAACATTAACTTCTAAATTGCCACTCCGGGGAATATTCCACACAAAGAATGCAGGTGGAAACGGATTAGGGATTGTATGCTGGAGATGATTCCGTAAACAAGTACTTTAAATATGCAGAGCTGTGCATTTTGAGTTGGCCGGCTATTAGCATTACGGACCATTCAGCACGTTTGCTAGTTTCCACCCAAATAATACACTCAATTCGGTGCGAGCAACTCTGTTGGCTTATACCTGAACTCTCGATGAAAGTTTTAATTGTTTTGCGTAGGCCTTACTATGAACACATTACTTGGCTTGGCTTTCCTTGGCTTGAAATTCGGAATTCAGGAGAGTGCAGGCAGAAGGACAAACATAAAGAGCCTCTGGGCTTTGTTTTCCATCATTCGCTCTACTTGAGCTTCAAATTGTATTTATGTTTCGAGCAATGGGATACTTTAAGTCCTTCTCAGACAATAGAGTACTTAAAGCTTAGCCTTTCTAATGCTTAATGAGATTGGTACTTTATCTTCTGCCTGGGCCTCTAGTGTATTTATACTGCATTTAGCACTGAGTAAATACTCGCAGAATTTTGTGTACAGCAACATCAAACGTAGTGACGTGGTATGAACGTACTTTGACCGCTCCTGTTACGCGCTGGAGGATATGGTGTTTTACTGTTTCAAACCGATACGAGGCTTGGATATACGAATGTGTGGCGACAAGCTTGGATTTGAGCAATTTGTCAAGTGCAGGGTAGAGGCATCATACAGACTAAAAATTTTGGTGGTTTTTTAAGTGGTTTCTACTTACTACGATTTCTATGTTCAAACAAGAGAGATTCTGAGTCAATCAGGCAGACATACTCTAATAATATCATTCCAGGGCTATAATGAAACAGATTGTGTGAGGTTAGGGCAGACACATTATTATCCTGCCTCACTGTCGCATTACTGAATACGCTTACAAAATCCCCAAGTGCAATGTACATATAGACTGCCAGTATACTAAACTAGGGGGCCTACGACTCAGTGCCAAGCGCTGATCTGTGCAACTCAGCTGGTTACAACTTGTACGGAAATATGTTTAAAGATGTGTTTTGATCCCGGCAATACTGAATTTCGAACACCCAGTCAGAAGCACAGGTAAAACTCCGGATGGGAACAAAGATGCATTGTTTAAGCTGATTATAGGTGAAGATAATTAGTTTTGGATTCTGGGCTTATCAGATTGTGCTTGACTCAGCGTATCGTTACATTTGCAATTACTATTTGAATATTTCATTACTACGATATTAAGGCGACTCTCGGTTATCCCACTTATTATGGTTATTACAAAGTTGTTACCGAGTCAAATCGTCACATTTATTTGATCAAGTCAGACGAAGTGAGCCAATCAGGAGAGGACGAAAAGGCCTGGACGGAAATATAGACATAAGGATACAAATGTATACCACCCCCGAATGATTAAGCTCGTTATGTTCTAGCAATGTAAATAGGTTAACGGATGAGCTTGATGTAGGCCAGACTAAAGCACCAGGCGTGTTTATGTAGACCCAGGAATGCGTGACAAGTGACACTGTTAAATCTAAAGACGGAGCGAGCTGAATAAATTCTGGCTGCTGCTCAACGCTAGCCTTGTCTCTAATCTGCCTCCTGTGAGTCTCTATTGTGCTAAAGATTTAGTGCGGGGAGTGAAAGGGGAGACAGACGCGGAGGAGAAAGTTTGAACTGGAGAATTGGGAAGCAGGGAAATGTTTATGGACCATTCCTCCCGCTTTATGGCATCCTCATGTTTCTCTCTCCGTGTCATGGACATGGACAGCCTCCTTCGGGTCGTCTAATCGCGTTTGCCATGGGAGCGGAAATTGTTTATTTATTGATGACTTGATGTGATTGCTAACTCTTAAATGGGAATAGGCCTCCAACAAAAATGTCAATAGTCAATTCAATGCAGGGGCTCAAGCCAGGGATTCTGGGACATTTGGGCGGCGACAATTGATCCTTACAGTTATTGAAATATGGCCTGCGGTAAGGACGCCATCGTTGACCTGAACAATAAGCCAAAAGGCTAAATATGAAAATATCTTTATTGAGCTTAAACAAGTTTCTAATGGAAGTAGGTACCTCTCCATCAACGGACTTAATAATGCAAATGTGCACAATTGATATTTATGAATTTCGGTCAATTGACCCATTATCCAAGGCTCAAAGCTTTACGCTGATTCCTGGGTTGATAGTTGAATGTAGCACCCAGCCATTGACGCGTATTTCGGACATCTAACATTATGTTTTTAGTACATAGCATATATATTTATTAGGAACATATTATCTGCCTGAGTATCGTTACATAAGATTAAAGACTAGCTTATATTACCGAAACACATAGGTGCTACCACCATGTGTGCTTACAACCTTTTTTTGATAGGTGTTTCCAACCTTCAAGCGCCACAATAAAGAGCCTATCCAGCTACATATGACTGGTGAAAGTCCTTTCTCTAACATGTTCTGAATAGTGACAAGGTTAAGCTCACAATACTCGTTCGGCCCAAGGCCCAATTGTCGTGTGTACCACATGGGACAGTCGTTACTCGCCGGCCTAATCACTTATGCTTATCCCTGTTTCTTCTGTGTTGGGTGACAGGTGGGGCGGGTGCATGGTGGCCCTTGTGGACGAGCAGAAGCTGAGCGGCTACATGGAGACACTGCTCACCCAGTTTTACCAGCCCGTCCACGGGTTCACAGCCATTGATGCCCGGCACGTCTTTGTGACTCAGCCTGGACCCGGAGCTACAATTCTCACATCCGTTCCTGCTGAATGAAGGACGAGGGAATAAAATGAACTATACAAGTCAATAACACAGCCTCATTTCATATTGATGGATTCTTTGGGCTTTATAAATAGACTTTACACAAATAAAAATTCCTTATGGCTACTCCAATGCCCGTTTCCTATCAAATGCCAGGATGAGAGATAAAAGTGGAAGTATGTTCTTACATAGCTCAGTTCTTTGTTAGAATTGCATTCCGTGTCAAGCAGGCTCTCAAATACGAAGTCATGCATGAATTGAGCTGGTTGACGTGAATTAATGGACCAACTACATACATATGTTGCAACGAGGTCGTATTCCGGGCGAATATCTGATTCTCAGCCCTTTCACCTGTTCTTCTCGAATTGGTTATTATTCTCGGATAGTGTACGTACATAGGACACCGAGCCCTCGGGTTCGACAAGGTATCTCTCTGGAATTGAACGAAACCCAATTTCATGCTGCATTAGAATAGGTGGTTTGTGATACATTCCAAACAAATTGTGAAATCGACCAGGGACAGTACGAGGTGAAAAGAAAATCCGAGTCATAGTTCAGACTGAAGGGACAAATGATGGAGTACATAGAAAATACAGTTCACGTATCAGTCAATGACATCATCTGAAGGTTCACTCCAAAATATACAGAGATGTTCATGACGAAGGAGATGGGCTTGCGGTACGTAAATTCGCAATACTCAATGGAAATCGTGTGCGAGATATGCTTCCAGCCGGGCCGCCAACTAACTAGTACCGTGTACTTCTTTGTATTCAGGACTATATATTCAGAATAAAGTAGCAATTTATTTTTTGCGCTTAGAATTCTGAATTTCTTACAACTCAGCCCAGACGCCACATCGTTTCATTAAAGATGAGATATGTACAGACAGGAGTGCAAAGAAATACACCTTGGTAGTATGGCTTTCCTAGTTTCCTATGCACATTCTGTCTCTAGAAACTGTGTTAGAGAAAGTAGGAGAGCCTGAGCGAGCGGTATGAAGAATGATTGGACATGTAGAGCAAATGGTATTTCT
Source organism: Ceratophysella sigillata (assembly GCA_034693865.1). NCBI lineage: Eukaryota > Metazoa > Arthropoda > Collembola > Poduromorpha > Hypogastruridae > Ceratophysella > Ceratophysella sigillata. The sequence continues at coordinate 50,064 of JAQFXY010000026.1, forward strand.
GTTACGAAGAAAGGAGCTGGGAAAGCACAAGCAACCAACCAACAACAACGGGCCAAAATAAGAGATTCAATTCCCAAAAGCCTAATTTCCCAAACCCTCGTCTTACATGGATCTTCTGTTGGGCCAAATAAGCGTGTAATTTCGGAAAATTCTTCGTAAATAAAGCAATACATACACTTGGAGGCTCTTGGAGTTTTTTTTATTTCCTCAAAATATTTATGTTTATTATAACCATTATGAATACTTATTATATTACTTTCACTGAGCGAATAAAAGCTGCTTTGTTTCATGCTAGCACGTCTGAAGTACTACTCCTATTTCTTCATACAGTATCACTTGAGCGCTTATTGTGTTGGCGAGACCTGACATATATATTTCTTCTGAGTATAGAGAACCTCCGAGTTTTCAAGCACTTTCACAAGCTTATGTTTTAAGCAAAGTACAATTTTTACAAACAATAGTCATAAAAAGTAAATATTAGACGGAATCTTTTAGTTTTTTCTGGGGCAAAGGAAAATATACAACTAAAACGCAGCAAGGCAAGAAATAAATGTCATTCATGTTTCATATTCTGACCTCAGAATATACATGTACTCGGTCAGTTTGAACTGACTTAAGACCAAATGAACACAGTCCGTAAATATAGAATCACATTTAAAAAATTATTGTGCTGGTTACAATACTAGAGTAGATATATATTTTAGATATATACTTAATTATAATCTATATAAGCAAGCCATGCCTGGCCTAGACGGATATAATAATAATACTAACTTGAATAAAGCACAAAGTTGAATAAAATCGAGACACAGAATCATTCCCTTAGCTAAAAGGCTTTCAATCCAAGAGCTCCTCTTTCTGGTCCAATTCTGAACATCTAAAGGCTCATCAGTAGGAATAGGACAGGAAGAATGCAGATGCAAAGCTTGATTTCTCTTAATTAAATGCCTTCGTATATTCCTGCAAGCTTTCAAGGCCGCCACGGCCTACGTCAATATGGAATAAAATGCGGATTGATTTCCATTTTGGCACACAATTGAATGAATGGGCGGAGCGGAGCTCATGTCCACAACTGGGTTGGCATCAAGGCTGAAAAAGCAAAGGGATCAGATTACAGATAAAATAATGATAATGTCATGCAATGATAGGTTCAGTCCTTTGTGTAACTCTAAATACCTACCTTCTTTAGTTCCTGTGCTCGGAAGTAAATTCTCATCCTTCAGGAACTGTAGCGGAAGACTCACCAAATGACCCTGGACAACATTACAAACATGATGAAGGACGGACTCTTTAGTTTCATAGCAACTCGAAAGCACAATACCTTAACATTTTCCTTCAGCAAAACACGAGCTGCATCTGGGTCAGTTACAGCCAATTCCTGTTCTTGTTGATAGTTTTGAAGCTGAACAAAATTCACGCAGCAGTCCGTTGGCACACAATGGAACACCTGTTTTAGAAAACAAAAAATTACTTGACAATGGAAAAACGAAGCCAACGAATTGAAAGGAAGGCATCGTCAATAATTAATAGTTTTGTTCCTTGCCTTGTCATATGTGCTTGTATTTGTTTCTGCAGTTTTAATCCAAACATTTCTGTAGAAATCTTCTGAAATAGGATCTTGAAGATCAACAGTATAATCTTCCATAAGGCCTAAATGCTCCCGAAACAAGTACTTCCGAAGTGACTGTGCGAAAGGGCCGGCTTCAAATTCCTTGCCATTCATCAGCGATGGTCTGGTTGTTTTATCCTAGAACATAAGTACACGGAAGTTAACTCAAACTTGTATAAATATGTGTGTCGCCTGTTTCTATTTTCTGAAATCTGCCTGACAGTAATTCTGCACATGGTGCAATATACTTAAGTAAGGACTTGAAGATTTATAGAGCACTGCACTCTTCATGATTTATGCACTGACTGCTCATCTTAATGAAAATGAACAATGGTGCAAACGCATCTGCAGATTATTTAATGTAAACAATTTCTGTCGGTCTAAGAGCTTTGTGCTCATGAAATACAATAAATCTTCGTGATGCTCGGACAATTTACAAAAAATTGAGCAGGCTTACATGCATGATAGCACAGACTTCCGAATCCCGTTTTCCAGTCATACTCCGGTCATTGATGTTGGCAGAACCGCAAATAACTACTAAATCATCCACAATCATCAGCTTAGAGTGAACATATATAAGCTCCGTGACCTGAAACGTTTTCAAACAGTCTTAAGATGAATGTTTACGCTATTTTCAAATGTAATTTCACGGTTTGAAGTTAACCACTTCAAGCTTACGATTGCAATGTTTTACATCGTCATTCCCATCGATCTATGAGTTTATACTGTAGTATAATATATATATACTATAGTATTTATAAACTCATAGATCGATGGTCATTCCCATAAGGAAATGCTAGTTGATGTGATAGAGCTTATAGAGATAATGATATAGCTTAATCACGAAGTGCATGAAGAGCACTTTAGGAAAATAATTTGTCTTCAAAAGCCTTACCAAGTCTCCATTAAGTTCTGAATGTGTTCTCAATCCATGGAAAGTGACATACTGGGTCGGATCCTCCACTCCAGCCATTTGCAGTCGAACAATTAGCGCATCTGGTCCCCTGTGACGGAAAACGGAGAGGAAGAGCTAATCAAAAACTCGTTGATGAAACGGAAGAGTTCAGAACAAAGGTCCAACTTATTTACCTGCAAATGGACGAGTAGTTCCAGTGCGTGATTGCATGAATAGCAATTCCTCGATTCGTCCCAACCTCCCCTTCAAAACCGGGTAACAAGGGAATGACAACGAACACACGGAAAACGGTTTTTTCCCTGAAGTGAAATACAAATAAGGAGAAACGAAAATCTCATTACTCAGTTCCACAAGATTAAATTCTCGTTCCTTTGGAAGTGTAAAAAGAGATTTTTCTATGAGAAAGAGAAATGAATCCCTCGACCCACAAATTCAATCACTTTCACCGGCCTAATCGAAATCTATGTTTGGCTTACCGGTGGGCACGTAGGATTCTTTGAAGCAGAGCCTCGCCTATACGATTCGTTACTTGACTGTTGGAGACGGCAAGGGAGATGAAAAACTGGTTCTCGATATAAACATAGTGCTTCGCGTCCTCAATTGATTCTATGTAAGCCTGTTGAATGCTCTCTTCAATCATACGAATCCCTCCACTCCACTGACACAGGCTCCGTACGATCTGTAAAGCCAAATAAATTATTTAGCTCAAACATGCTTAATCCTTGTATTTATACGGGGAGCTGGACTTACCTGGCAACTAACTTTTGTACTTTTCCTCTCACTTACAACTGGACACTCGGTCCTCAAGTCATATGACTTTGGTAGTAAATAAGGGTACAAGTGATTCAAAGGCACTTTCTCATCCTAAATTTATTAAGATTAAAAATTAAAATGTGTTTGGAATGTGAACTTCAAGTCGTCGTCACACCTTAATAGCGTTCCAACGTTGTATGAAATGCCTGGCAACATCTCTAGCAGCAGTTCCTTGAACCATAACCCCAATATCATGCCAGGGCATTCTGGGTGTACTTGAACGGTCAACCAGGTCTTAAAGGAATTAAATAGAAGGCATGTGTAAATGGCAAGGGTAAATGATGGAGTTATGTAGCTAAATCTAGTTAATGGTTAAATAGGAAACAAGTGGTCAACTTTAAAAACTAACCCGTGAAGGGAGACTCCAAGTCCGAAAAATCTTTTACGATGAAATTGGCATAGTCCTTCCCAGTCCATAGTTTCGATGAGCCCTTCAATCCCATAGCAGATTCGCTAAGCGCTTTGCGGACTTTTGGATGGGTTCCTTTGTCAGTTGAACGTTTGGCTCGATGTCTGCAGAGTATCACATTTATGTAGAGGAAATTCAAGTTGTATGTAGAATTAAGAATTGAATTAGGCTCTTATTACTTTGTTTCCGGTGCACCGGCGTCACTTCGCTTTCTATCAATTTCTCGCCCCTTCCGTTGTTTCTCATCGTCAGAGTCAGAGGAGTCGCCTTCATGGGAGTCCTTTTTCCGTAAATGCCGATTAACCCATTCCCGTCCGTCTTCCCTCAACTCACGCGTGACTTTGGTCACTTTCCTCATCAAGTTCCGTCTGCAAATTCAAAATTTTGAAATTATGCTCAACAAGAAAATATTCCCCAGCACAAGTGAAAAGCTTGCTGCGCTGCGCTGGGACCAATCAAACCTACCTTTCCATGGGCGGTGTTTCTCCTTTGAGCGGAACATCTCCATTTCCCTTGACATCTCCATTGGCGTTCTCTTCCGTTTCATCTGTTTCTGCAACGTTCTCAAGATCTCCTTGCCCTCCGCCGTTTGGAATTGCGGCCATTTGCAAGTCGGCAAAGGTAGCCTTCATTTCCTCCTCAACTTCTTCTGCATCCAAACTGTTCATCAAAATCATTTAGCATGCACTGGGAGTAGTAATAAGCTTCTTATGTTCTTTTATCAATCGAACTTACATCGTTGTTTGAGTCTCATCCAAGTTTTCAAGCTGACTGAGTGAGGTCGACGGATGGAGCGGTGAGTGTGAAGGAAGACTGCTTGTACTTCCACCTGCGCTGACCATTGTGCTGATTGTCAAGGCATTTGTCGCCTTAGCTAGCTGAAGAATTGACATCGGATGATTCCCGCCAAGCGGTTTACTCGAGGTCATTTTGGTTTGATACCCGCCATGCAGTTTGGGATGACTCGCTGACACGCTTCCAAAATCAGCCAGCCTGAGAATGAAAAAAAACATAGTAATGTTTTAGAATTAAAAGTACCTGGGCCCTGTGCTTACTAAAGAATTTTCAATACGTGTTTGAAAAAAAGGGTAAGGTAAAACCAGCTAAAATGGTGTAATAGGAATACCCTGCCTGCAGAAGCTTTGTCTCATTAGGGGAATTTGAATTGTAATACTAACCTGTGTATATGATCGTCCCAGCGTCCATAACAAAGATCGATGCCCCCAACAAAGGCAAAGCTTTGGTCAACAATTACTAATTTTTCATGATGGGCCCAAAGAAGAACTCCAGCACTGACGTGATCAGGGTGTCGAAGAACCTATTAGGCGGAACAAATATTAGCTTACACATCTAATTTATTTTTCAAATTGTGCAATTTGAATTGATTTGACAACTGTTATCGTCAGTAAATTCCTTACTTTAATATTTTCCGGGTGTTGTTCGACCAGTTTCTGTTTTGAATAAAAACTGTTGATTCCTAGGGCTAGATTAACTTCTTTGTACAAAAGGACGAATATTTTAACTCCCTCTTTCTGCAAATATTAACACGATAAAATAAAGCGAACTTAAAATTGCGTATCTACAATAATTTGACACTGGACTCTGGATTACGCAAAACAACAAGTCAACTCACAGCTTTACGTTGAAGAATTTTGTCAAGTCTCCATCGTTCCCCTTCAACAATAGGCCTCTTCATGTAAATCTCAGGGCTCAGCCACCAATCAGAAATGAGTATTTCCTCTTGAGCTGCTTCTAAAACATCTGCTATGGCGGACATGTAGCTTGAACCATCCACAAACCACTCTGCATCAATGTCATGTCGAACTGGGGCATATGATATAAATCTATTTGGTCCAATAAAGCTCTTTGCAGCTGAAACATTAGAAAAAGTATAGTTAAATTAATACAGGAAGGACGCATACTTCAAATTGAAATATATAGATTTAATATGCTTACTGTCAGTGGAAGCGACCATTCGAAGGTGATCTAACCACTCTTTGCTCCGCCTCTTTGTCCAGCACTTCAGCATCAACTGCCTACATAAAGCGAATTTCTAAATTGTCGTATACGATACAATACTCTGCATTGACAATGCACATGCACAAGCATGAAATCTAGCTAACCTTGATAAGTTTGTAATTACAACTCCGTTTGGTTCACCAGAGCTGTATATTCCCGATGATACTTCAAATTCCAAATCAAGCAACATGACACAATGAAGGCGTCCATCTTTCGGTCTTACGTAGGCCACAAATGTGTCTTTAACAATTAACCAGCGACGCTGCCACTGGCCACAACATTCTCCGCAGGTACGTTGTAATCTGTAGAAAATTGGCTTATCATAAAGATGACCGAAATGCAATACATCCTGGCCACCAAATAAATACCCTGTTCAAGCCACCTACTGTCATTACCTGTCATTTGTGACACTATTCCAATCCAATTTTGAAAGCAGCGTGAGTATATTTATGCATATATTATTCGCATGGTGAAATAGAACCATGTCATGGTAATTAGGAATTACCTGAGGCACGAAGTGTTAACACAAGTGCAGAGTCCGAAAGTGCAGCGCCTTGCATGAGTTGTTCCAGTTCTCTTCTTAACTAGGCCTTCTTTGCCCTTGCCTCCAAGTCCATGGACAAAAGACAGGTGGCTGACTTCCAAGAACTCTAACTGTATTGGTACATCGTAATACAGCAAATTAAAAACATATACAACTAGAACCTCTAACGTTTGGGAATTGACTTACGGTTTCGTGGTGATTTCTAAATGCTCGAATATTAACTAAATCCTGGAGATATTGCTCTAATACTTTCCTGCGCTCCTCTAGCTGATCTGAAGAAACTAGTGCTTCTGGACGTTTGGGGAACCTAATTAAAACCATTTACAAAAGTGATGCACTAGATATATACTCCCTTGCAGCTTTTAACGCACTTAAGATTAGTAGTCAATTGTAATACCTTGGCAATCCTTGTGACTTTCCAGTTTCATCTCTTGGAATTTGTGCAATGCTCGTTTTATAACTTGACCTCCGCTCACGGTGAGTTCTTGTTGGTACGGGAACAACCATTGCCACTCTAGATGGAAATTAATTCGATTATTAAATTATTTGTCTTCAAGGTTAAGTGATATTACTGTTCCACTAAATACAATACCTAAATAACTGTAACTGTTGGTGCAGGTGCTGGAAGTGCTTGTATCGTCGTCGTATGGTCCATGAGAAAGGACCATGTTGAATTTGAATAACATACAAATTGGGATTAATCAAATGAGTCGAGACACCACCACGTTCAATTCCAGTAATTTTAATAAAAATAGGACGGCCAGGAATGAAACATTTCCGATTCGGTGTCTTGAAACTGCAGGCAGGAGCATGGACGGTTCGATACGGGACTACAAGACCTTCTGCAAATTGTTTATTGTCAAACAGTTTTAGTTTTGTGAGCCGTATATCAATAGCATAAGCACACGAACTGCATGGCATGCTTAATCAATCTTCAAAGTGATACATTCCGTTTCCAAAAGAAAATAACCGAGCACCGAGCATGAATACCGTAGAATTAGAATAGTAACAAGAACGAGCACAATTACGACTGACACAGAAATAACATGAATTCACCTGAACCCGGAACCGAAGTAACAGCATAGAATAGGACAACAATCCTTTCACCAAGCAGGACTTACAATAACAAAATGCGCTTCGTCCCGAGGCAAGTACAGACACTAAAACAGAAACCCAAAACCAAACCCATCATGCACACTGTTTGCACGCTAATTTCCATTATTTGGGCAAAGGCCAATTTGATTAGTACAAACAATACAATAGAAACCCGTGCCATTAACTTTCAAAAGCTGTACTATAATACATCCCCAAATACACGGAATCTCAACAGATTTTAGATGAAACACGCGAACTAACCTTTGACAACCTTCCGCCACCGCTTGTCTGAGGAAAACCCACAAGAAATGGTGTGAACGTGACGTGCGAAGTGATAAAAAAACGACAAAAACATATATCAGGTGCCTCAAATAAATAGAAACCCAATTATAATGCATAATAGGGAACTAACAACGAATTGTATGTAATATTCGATATCCTATAAATATAATGTAGTATACATATATAATTTCATGCAATTCCAAGTGGTCATTAGAAAGAACTGTGAACCGTCATTTTCAATAATTCTGAACATGCTGTGCTGTCTGAGTTAAGGCTTTTAAAAGTTAGAAAACAAAGTCTCCCATGTGAATAATCTTGAATGCTAGTAGGGTGTAGGTAGATGGTAAATAGTGCCTTTCCTAATTCGAAACTCCCCAAGACTTGACTTAGTTGAAGTTAAAATTATACGAAGTCAAAATAGCAAGCAAAAAGCCTAGGCTGGGACACAGGTCACAAACAAATACTTACGTACACAACAGAAACTTATACATTTACATTTGCTGCTAATATACGCGGATAATACAAATGTAAAACTATCCTCCGACTATAGGGGTATGCACTTTTCATAAATGGCATTTCGTACTTTTCTATCAAATAATTAAGCTTCTAACATCTGAACTTAATACTTTGTCACGTCTGACACGAGTAAACATGACACTTGTCAGCAATGAGACAGGTACATGTATAAGAAATATCGGGGTTTATGATATTATAGGGAGAGAATCCCTCGTGGACCGACTGTAGCCAGTGGCAGGGTTAATTAAATTATATAGTTAATAATTATAATCATATAGAACTTTGTGTAATTCAAACTCACTGACTGAGTCCACATGTTCCCCGTCCTCGGGTGCTTCCAGGTCTTCATATTCGGACTCATTGATGCCTTCGGGAATAGCTGCAGCAGGCTCAGTTTCCATTACACTTTTACTATGAAGAAGGACGAAATTGGTTACAGGAACTGGAGCTTTAAAATTTTTCCAATTCCAGAATTCCCATTTGTCTCTGCTTCAGTAAGTAGTTAAGAACCACGAATCGTATTTCAGCAACAGATTCTGAAGGAGAATTAAATTAAAATATATACGATTTCCCGTCAAACAAGCACTAATTGTAAATACAGGCTACAAATATAAATCTCCCAGCCTCGTAGCGTAATAAAACCTAAATACTGTACATGAGAAAAATAAAGTTATCCATATCAAGCCTTATCGCGAACAAGATAAACAGTTCAGCCCATTATTATTGTATCAATAATACATGTTACTGGTTACTCGTCAGAGGTTATTCACGTTTATTATCCACGTTTTACAACCGCCAACAACCAGATCATGCAATTGAGTCCTTACCGAACTGACTATTATTTGTATCGTTATCAGTATCAGTAACCTTTCGACATAGGATCCTTAAATAATAGACGCAATACTGTACCATTAAATTAACTGTCGTTAAACACTGGGTTTTGCTGATTAGGCATGTTCATTTTTGCTCATTTTCACTAATCTCTTTCCTGAAGATAACTAAATAAACCGTAATACAACTAATGGCAGTAAAATAGAGAGAAAAGGCTGCGTTAAACAGAGATAGAGCAAGCAGGATACACGAGTTCATTGTTTTCAAACTCATTCAATCCCTAATTTAAAACTCTCCGAAATCAAAAACATTCTAGTGCTAAGTCCTACAACTAAAGTAACGCAATTCACAGAAACCAAAACATTAAAATCATGTCAATTAACTGCATAACGGTTTTCCCATATCGCCACGTAAGAAGCATCGGAATTTACACCCTATGCATGAATAACAAGGTTAACAAGCGAACTCAATATTGAATATCGCATGAATAACTACAAAATTCGAGCAATTATGAATTAACACCGCGTCTGTCAGTTACTACTATACGGTGTACGGAAAGCACTTATTCTATTTTCCATTAGGCGCAAAAACCTACACTTGACATGTGAAAGTAAAACGCTTGACGCTAAAACTATCACACTTACTACATAAACGGAAATGGGTTTATTTATTACCGCAACGTCAAGCTAAAGCTCCGACACAGAACTACAGCACAGCATGTATTAACTCTTGACTCTTCTAAAACACAAAAGAGCGAATAAAGTTAGAGTACTACAAGCTGAATATAATTCTATATTTTATTATAATTTAGAATGGACATTTAAACTGAACAGATCTTTCCTTACACTGTAGATTGCACAAAAGAAGCTACTGACAATGACAACACAGAATAATTTACATGGCTCAAAGATGTTTGCTGCAAGATGTAAGATCCATCTAGAGCACGAAAATAGTAAAAAGATAATTGGTGAAGGTCAATATCATCATTCCTCAGTATTGGGCCTTGACAAGACCCTAGAGACTCAAGGTCAGTCTCCGCACAATGCAAGAGGGGGAAAAAAAGTTCGACTTTATATTTACTACTTAACACTCAACATTACGTTATCCAACGATGACTTTAGATTTGAATTGAAGGACCTTTAACATTCAAACACAAGCAGGCAAGAGCCAGGTAGAGTTTATAAAAATAAAGATGATGGACCTACCTCCGAGTAATTTTGCTTGCTTGGCTGACAGAAGACGATGAGAAATTAGGACTATGAATGATGATTGCAAATTGCAAATTCCGATGACGGAATGGATAGACTATCAACTAAGGTAAGTATAGATGCACAGACTCACATAGTGTATGAATGTATGTAGTATGTATGTATGTAGCTACTACTACATACTACTTTATACATACTGCTTAGGCCAAGGAATGACTGGGTTTGGTTTTGGGTTTTAATTTTTTAGCTGCTATTTGGTATTTCCCCTGCAGCTTTTTTTGCCAGAGGTTCTCTATGCTCTGTAGTTGTAGTCTGTAGCTTGGTGAGTTGTGGGTTCAGAGTGCAGGGCGATGATGGAGGATGCAGTCTAGGAAGTTGTCCCCTCCTCGTTATTTACTGCTTTTATTATTACTGTACTGTACGCGATAAAATAAGCCTATTTCTTTGTATTGGTTGGAAACGCTAGGTGACTTTCCTCTATTGTCTCATCCTTTTCCGCTGTGCTAAAAACTTTGCAACTAAAGTATTTCCAATCAAAATGTAATCCTTGCCTTGGCCTGAATATTTCCGTAGTTCTCCACAATCAATCGCAACCCCTGAGCTCTTCTTCTTCTGGCGTACTTCCTCCTAAAAGCGTGGAACGCTACTAGAGACAAAATACATACAAACCAAAAGCTGAAGAAGAGCGGCAGAGCAGCAGCGTCAAGTGCAATATGATGTTCCCTGTTCAGGTTCAGGCACCAAGTTACTTAGTGGAGAGATGTTGATGTTAGTTAGATACTTACAACTTACAATATACATATTTACAAAGACTACGCGCTGTTTGGATTTTGTAGGTATGTGCCTGTATATGTAGTTGAGCAAATATTGTTTACGTTATTAAGGAAGATGCTAAATGCTGATGTTGATATTACAAATATTAGGAGTTCGTAGCGACTTACGAATCAGTGCCAGGCACTCACTCTATGTAGGATATATACATACAACATACAGCCATGATAAGATCATGGTTCATATGGCTTGGATCGAATTTCATGTGTTTGTTTCTAATTTGAACATCTGTTTATACATTAAATCTCGAATGCATAAATGATATTTCCATTACTTTAATATTGATTTTAAACCAGTTCACGCTCTTTATCATAAATGTTAATCATTTTTGTTTTCAAGAACTAGATTTCTCTCAAGATCGAAAAAACACATGTGGCATCGACTACCTATTTTAAAAAAATGAAACAGTTAATATTCTGTTAAAATGAACAACGCACTCTGAGAAGAGCATGAAGTTTTAGTTAAGAATCAATGTTTGAATAATTGAAACATCATGTATGGATAAGAATCTTAATGCATAAATACATATTAGCGCGAAATACTACATTATCCTATGTAAGATTATGACGCACGCTGTTCACCTTGAAGCTTAGGGTTGTTTACCAAACTTCAAAGCCGCACCCACACACATAAATATTAGGTAGATAGGGATTAGCATTACACTTGTTATTGTTATACTCTAGGATGACTATGGCTATGACTGTACATTTGCAAGATGCAAGTATTATTATGTGTACATACATAGAGTAGAGTAGGCAGGTACGTACATATGGCGAGAGTCGTATTTGGTATTATGAAACACTGAAACACTAATTTACAACCAAATATACTTGTTCGTTCAAGCAGTTATTAGGAATTACTCATAACCATTCTCTGTAAAACTCAAACATTCTGAATTGATTGGGCGTAAGCCATGTCAAATAAAACCATTGATTGATTGATTGAAACACTAATTGGGACTAATACTGCTTTTGTAAGCTGTATTTTGGATTATGATGAAATTGCTTACTGTAGTTTTGTGTTATTATATTGTAATAACATAAAGTAATATGTTAGTTAATATATCAATTTATATTACTGTTTTCGGTGGGATTGCTGTTGTTTGTGGACAAGTTTGTAAAACAAGAGAGGCAAAGTTTGTGATTTCAGAAACAATTTATTCTATTGATAACAACTTCGTTGCGACTTGTATTGGTACATGTTTTGAAAGGCTCACTGTGTTACTCTTCAATCTCCATTATCTTAATTCGGAGAAATGATTTTACAATATAGGTTTTTAGCGTTGTTTGTGAATTATTAACGGATGACAAGATTTGTTCACAGAGATATGTAACTCATAGTGACTAATTCTTATTCTTAATGTTGTAGTTGTATGTAGTACGTAATATGCGTGGAATCTTTGTATAAATACTTTTCATTCGATGTAAAATTTGATGACTTTTGTTAAGTGCCCATGGATTGGAAGACACTTGAGTAGAGCTTGAGTCCAAGTTGTGGAATCAGGAATGCAATGAAGAAGAAGGAGAGGTCAGTCAATATCCACTTTGAGATTCGAATGATGAGTTTAATTCTAAGGGCATTCTCTTCGGTGAGACCCATGGCCATGGCCACTGTGAGAAGGATATTCGGTGGACTAGGTGGAAATGGAATCCCGCCAGATAGACCCACCATGGCCATTTCCCATAGCAGGAAGTACAGAAGAACGTAGTTTAGTCCGAGGAAAGGTAGGCAGGCACCCAAGATGCCAAGATAAAGGCGATGCTTCCCATACTGCTTGGTAGCTGTGTCTGTTGGTGAATTCCTATTAAAATTGTTTCCGTACATTGTTCCACCGTTCGGCTGTCGCTGTCTCTGATGGGCGTTTGACAAAAATTCTCGCGTAAGGTGCTCTTCGGGAAGAACCGGCTCGTCGGAGGTATCAAGGAAAACTGACCTCTGGGGCTTCGGCAACGAAGCATCTGTCAAGTAGAATACAGAACGATAATTTATGCTTAACTAGCGTTGAAACCTGTGGCTCGTAAATGGAAAATATATTGCTGGAAGTAATAAAAATAAAACATTAAAATGAAAGAAACTATATTTTCGACGATACCTATGTGCGTTTCGAAGTAAGAGTGTCGACAGTTTTTAAATACAATGTAGTTCATAGGCATTTTGGGGAGAATAAAAAAAATACTTACACTTAAGCTATAATATTCCAACGATATAGTGTAAATTAGTTTGAAGCTCTGTTCTTAGACTTAGACTTAGAGGTTTGACGTTGTTCACCAGATTCAGATGTTCAATCCTAATCGCACATACAGACACAGTATACTTCATGCAAAGCCTAAATCAGCGCACGTACATTACATTACATGCTAAATATTATTATTGTGAGGGAACTGAGGGAACGTGGCACAACAAAGTATCCCTTATTGCTTAGTGCATAAAATCAATGCCAAAACGTTTATAAATTACGTATAAATACAGTCCCAGCCATCTGCCTCCCGGAGAGTACATTTTATCCAGTTAGAATCGCAAATGGCGAGTTATTGCTTAGAAAATAAGCTCATTCTATGTGTCCAATGAAAATACAACTTTTTGGTGTGGATAAACGAATGTGGTGGCATTGATTTACTGATTTGTAACCTTTAAAAAATGTTCCCAATGCTTATTACTCGTGTTTTTGGATTTTTTCTGTTTTTGCTCAATCTGCAACATTAGCTTATTGTTATTTAAACTAAACTTGATTTTTGGAAATTGGGCCGTTGGGAGTCAAATCTGCCACTAGCGAAGGCAAATCTTCATCCAGTGGAGGCAAATCTGCATCCAGTGGAGGCAAATCTGCATCCAATGGAGGCAAATCTGCAACCAGTGGAGGCAAATCTGCATCCAGTGGAGGCAAATTCGGGGAGGGGTTGAAATTCTAGTAGAGGGACAGGAAAATGTCAAAGTAGATGGTACCAAAATTGTACCTAGATTTGTTTGGTTAGGTTAGGTTACAATATGGGCACAATGAGGGTATCATCTACTTTGAAATTTTCCTGTCCCCCAAGACCCAAGATCTATAATCCCACCCACCCGAGGAGGGAGATTTGCCTCCATGGCTGGGACTGAAATCCATGACATACACACAAGTACTTTCATTTGTATACTATTCCAGCTAAAACATTATTAATTTACTTACAATACAATAACTTATAACTTACTAGGTCCCAGAACCGTCTTGAACCGTTCCTCTTGATTCCTTATGATTTTCCTACGCCTCTCTGCACGTTGTCTCTCAAGCTCGGACCTACCCAGCGTCGTATTGTCACCCATCGTACCCTGAAACGTTTAGAATACTTTTTGTCACAAAATTGAGTTTTAGAAAAACTTTTTGTTCTGAACCAAGTATTTGTTCTTGTTCTGAAGTTCTAGCTCCGGTCAAAGTCCAGAATCAATAACAATTACAAATTACAATCGAAAGTTGAACTTCGGAATAGATGGGAAGTTGTATGTAGTGTGGGAACTGGGAACATGTTGATGGAAAGATATTTTTTGTGCAGTGTAATGCAAATTCGTCTAGGGAACGAAGAAAACTTGTAACATTTTGCAACCATCGGATGCCTTGTGGTTGTACCGAGCTCCCATAGGCATAAGTCCGATTCGGATATTCGTGAGACTGTCATAACCGCGAAATTTGTACCAATCGCGCGGTTCTGCAGACCTGTGACCACCGAAATACGTCCGTCGTCGCCGCCGCCGGTATTATGGTCTTTGATTTCCAGTGTAGCGGCTAATGTACTAATAATTATGTCAAATTTAGTATTTTGCCACTACTTGTCTTGGATGTATAAACTTGGAAACCTAATTCCACCCCTGTAGGTTGAACTGGTGAGGATTTGGAATAGTATTATATGTAAATAATTTCATAAATGATTAGATTAGAGGACGAAATTACAGATATAATCCATGTATAAAATTCGATTAATTGTACTAATTTCAAGTCTCATTCTATATTGTTATGTAGGTAAATTATGTATTCTTGATATCAGATTTAATTTGTAAT
Organism: Ceratophysella sigillata; assembly: GCA_034693865.1. NCBI lineage: Eukaryota > Metazoa > Arthropoda > Collembola > Poduromorpha > Hypogastruridae > Ceratophysella > Ceratophysella sigillata. Next base: position 65,167 of record JAQFXY010000026.1, read on the forward strand.
TACTAAAGTTGGTAAGAACTGGAAAGCTGTAGAACCTGCTGGAAACCAAACGTTTAAGCCCAAGTCCTGACCCAATCACTACGAAATAATTCATCGTGAGGCCTCCTCCGACTTATTTTTAATTAAACTTGAGTTTTCAGATTCTACATTTCTCGTTACGAAAAAAAAAGAGTACTTATGAGGCTACACACTTAATCGTATGTACATTATGTGTAAAACCCAAACAAAAAACCTATTTGGACCCATAGACGATCGATATTTAGCAATTTCTGGCCTGTAATTTGGGATCAAATCAAGTTTTTATGGATAATAAAACCTACCAAATAATAATGGTTTGAGGTTTTAGCATGTAGCTGGAACGTGGAACTGAAAGTAAATATTTGTGTTGAGTACTACACGAAAAACAAAACTCATTCTTTATTACTATCTTCAAACTCGACACTCACTCACTGACGCCGAAACCTCAAAATGCATTTACATTTTATTGGGAATAAAATGCCTCACCTTCCAAAAATGGGTTTCTCAATAAGTCGATCCCCCGGTAAGGGCACCCCATATTAACCAAGGAAGTACTCTGCTCTTTTCTATAAAACCGATTAAATGATATATCCATATGCCATTACATCTTTGCTACAGGTGCGACACTATCGTATTTTGTATTTCGGATTTTTATTATTAGCTATATGCACTTAGTTTTACCTATGTACTGTACACAGAGTGTAGAGTTAAGATAAAAATCTGCATAAACCAAGCTGAAGAAAGCTGATTCCATAAAACGAAGCCAGTCGTATAAGCGCCGCCCAGCTGTCACAATTTAGAGTGTAGAAGAAAGGTTGTTATGAGAACGGAGCAGCAGGGTATGGCAAGTGGCAAGTCCAGTTAACCGTCGAACCATGTGCCATGTGGGGCTGGCGGGGTTCCAAAATCCGACCAAGACGTTCGCCTCTCTCTATCCTCCTCCTATTCTGCTGTAAACTTGTGTACGTCAGTCTCAGTGCAGTAGTGCAGTGGTGCTTCGAGCTACTAAATACACTAAATACTCGCGATCACGACTTGGACAGCCGACGACAGTTACTTCTCCAAACCGCCGGATTTCCATTTCACCAGGTTGTTGGTGCCAGGTTCCAGCACACCAAAGCCTGTGTGTGTAGGTCAGAGGTTGTTGGTTGTAGTGTAGGTTATAATCCAGTAGAGAGGTAGCAACGGTAAGTGTAACCGCTGCTTTCGGGTTTGGCACTTGCACTTGGCTGTGAAGAACTTACTCGAGCAAAACTTGCCTTATCCTCGTACATCGTATCTACTACATATAGGTGCTAGGGCTGGGCATATGGTCATGGTCATATCTTGAAAATATTTTGTATTTTAAGACATTTGATATTAACCGATTGAATGGATCAGTATCGCAAAATTGCTAAAATAATAATAGCTAAAAGCTACAAGCAAAATAAACGTGCAATCAGGGTTAAAAACCAGTAAGGGCAAAACCGTGTAAAATTGCGAATAACGGTATTCAATTAATTAGGGTGGCTTGGACACAGAAAAGTTTTTTAACCGACGCCTATTTGCATTTAGAAACTATTGACCTATGGCCCATGACTAAGACCCGAAAAAAGTTGTGCTCATTCTCATTACGATAAACAATTTTCGTTTACAGAATTTTGCTCTAAAGTGTCAGGTTCAGGTCACAGGTTATTTAGCTATTATGACGTGAAACATGGAACCGTTAAGGGCGTACTCTTTTGTGTCAAGGAAAGTTTTTTTAAACCAGCAAACAACAAAATGCAACGAGGCCAGTCACCAGTCGTAGTGTCACTTGTCACGACGATGGAAAGCTCACTTTTGATTTCATATTTTGTATTTATTATATGGTTTTTGTAGTTAAAGAGGAACTACAATGGGTGACACCGGCAGAGCTCTATCTATTTCCACCGATGCTGAGCTTTTGAGCCAAGTGGTAGACCGTAATCCAGATAAATTGGTTGTGTTAATGTTTTATCTGGACTCCGCGCGGGCTTGCACCGCAATGGATTCGACGTTCATTAAAATGAGTAACACGTTCACTTCGGTAACCTTTCTCAAGGTGAGTTGAGACGTTATTTCCTTTTACGGCATTTCTTTTCTCTCTCCAGTAAGTATTGCAAATGTTTTATGGTAAATATTAGGTTAATCCAGATCAGTGCACCGAGGCCCGGACTCGTTACGATATCACTCATATGCCTTCAATTTTGTTGTTCAGGAATTCCCGTTGGTTGAGTACTGTTCGGGTAAATTAAATTCCAATTCACGTTATAACATTGTAGATTCAGGATTCAGGAATGCCTCTTCGTCAGTGGAACATGGCTATTTGTATGCCTGTAGTAGCGATAATTATAACTAACTAATGATAACCGTCCCTTAATAATTTGAGACACATTTTACTAGATTTTATTATATCTATTTTTACATAGGGAGCATTTCCTTCAATCTTGGAAAAACGTATTCGAGAAAATCTGACTGATCAAGAGGGAGCGACCACAACCGGGGTCGCGGGAGCGTTTGATGGGCCAGGCGGTAGGGGCGATCTTTATAGATATATGGATCTATCGGTTTGTGATTGCTACAATGTGGACGGGGCTGACCCTAAGTTCATTGAGTGGTTTTTGGCAAGAGAAGACAAACTAGTTTCTTCCGTCGACCCGGAAGTAATTTTGGAAATTGGCTTTAATCAAAGTGTAAAGGTTAGAGACTGTTAGAATTATTGCATATAAATCTGTACTGAGTTTACTCTTTTAATGATCGATTAAGTTTCAATATATGCTTCCGTTTATGCCACAGATAACATCCATGACGATCAAGGCTCCAGCTGCAACAGGTCCTGCGTGTATGAAGTTATTCATCAATCAAGTGGCTACTGTGGACTTTGACGCTGCTCGTAGTAGCATTGCGGCTCAAGTTATCATGTAAGTGGGCCGTATTAAAAGTATCAATAATTCTAGTACATAGTACAGCTGAATAAAAAAGTATTGATTAATACGCTTTGTAGTTTTTAATTTCGTCAATTTTCTATTTCAGACTTAGTGCTAGTGATTTGGATGGTGTTACGCACATTCAGATCCGACAATCAATATTTAGGACTGTACATAATATTTATATTTATGTTCCATCCAACTTGGGCAAGAATAACATTACGGAAATTGACTACATCACGCTCTATGGAGAACCCGTAAATCAATGCCTGGGTATTGCTGGAGTCAAGAATCAGGTCGTATTCATCGACTGAAGGTTTTGTACGCTGTCTTCGAGTTTCAAGACAAGTGGTACGTAATGCGCTACAACAGTAAATAATAAATGTCTGGATACACTTTTTTTACTTTTTAATACCAGCTTCCTCATCTGTGCATGTGGCCTAGTTTTAATGGTATTTAAGGAAGTTCATTGTTTAAACGTCAATATCGAGATCAATTTTTTTCTTCTTCTGTGGGTGTTTTTTTGCAAATCTAGTTTATTTTCTATGACTGCTTCTATGACTTGGTTTTGTTCTTAATAGGTACTTTTTATTGCTTGCCACAGAGGACTTGGGATTTGATTTCGATAATTTTGTGGTACTATGTATGTCTGTGCTGTGTATTTGTAGAGTAGTCGATAGTGAACAAACAGTTTTAGTTCCCAATGTCTTTCAAAGCCAAATGTCAGTTCAAAGAAATGATTTGTATGGATATGTATGCAGGAGGATGAGCTAATCTCAAGTATTATACTGGTTGTTAAGTTTTTTGCTTAATGAAATAAAAGTATTTATTCTTAATCATTAAGAGTTCGTATTTTTGTAACTTATAGATCATTTAGAAACTTATGCAATGAAATCCAGTAACTATATTTCTAATGTGTTGTTTTCTATAAATAATGCTGTAACGGTACGGTGCACACTTGTTATGAATTATGAATTTGACTTCGGTTTTCAGTTACTCTTAAATAAATTGCATAAGAGCTTTGTTTCGGATTCAAAATTCGGCTGTTTAGTCTAGTCACAATCACAATAATTCACGAAGACGGATTTTCAGGACAGTTTATGGCTTATGATTCAATTGAATATCCCATATCTCGAAGCTTTAAATAGTGTATGAAAATATGCTTCCTTATCAGTTATTCATTGGCCCCTCAAAATTTATCGTCCAAAAATTAATAATAATGTATTACGCATTCAGATCGTATTCTATTCAATCTTATCTTAAGACAAGGTCCTAGGTCCTCGAACCGGATGATGCTGACACTATCAAAGAAACATACCTTAAGTTGCCGTAGCGTAGTCAACAAATAATATTATGTGCCTCATGTCCATGTGGCATGTGCAACCAGAACGAGATAACGAGGATTGAGGGCAAGGCGGTGCTTCAAAATAAAGTACATGCCTAGTTTTATAAAAATGTGCCTTAACTTACATGCCTGTAGTTTATGGTTTTAAGATTATGTAAGACGTGTAGTGATGTAGTCACGCAAACAACTCATTCATATGCAAGGCTTTTAGTTGATTAAAGCTGAAATAAAGTCCAAATGCCTATAAATAAGCTTACCGTTCACATACAAAATCACCCAGTTTTAATTTCTTAGGACAGTTTTTGCCTCACCCTTTCTGCCTTATGTTATTAGTTAAAAAGTTAAACATGTCTCGAAATAATTGAATCTGCCTAAAATTCCACCTAATACAATAATATTACACATTATGCATGTTACTATTTTACGACATCGACATCAGGGAAGCGACTTTACTAGAAAATGTGATTTTTCAGTTTTCAAACCGCAGAAAACATCAAACTCTGCCCAGTGAAGTTTTATATGTATTTATAGATATTACTGGCTTTAAATCGATTTCGTTTTCAATTCATGAATTATGATTATAAGATAGGTACACCTCGTGTGTTTTTCTACCATTTACCTACTTTTACGTTGGTTTGTAATTTGCAATCCATACAAATTATTTGCAGATAATTGGTAAGTTTTCTGACCGATCCGAAGATGATGGTCCAGCTCTCAGTTCAGGCTTCGTTCATTCTTATTTATTAGTCGTTTAGTAGACTTCTGCCTGCGCTGTTGAAATATTGAATCTCTACATATTTATGTATTATGTTTTAAGTATTATTAGGTTTTTGAGTATGGGTTTGGTTGGACTCGACTGGGGCACACTAAATAAGGCGTTTGGGACCACGTGTGTCCTTGAAACTGTCAAAACATAGGGATTTTCTTCCATGTGCTTTTCCTCATAGCCGGTTACTCTACTACATGGCTTGTGCCTTCCAATACAAATGCATCTCTTCCGATTCCGAGTGACAAGTCACTCACAAGTGAGTTTGGAACGTACATTTTCATTCACTCTTCGTGTTTGTTTCGTGTTACGGACTTGAGCGAGTAACCAGCTGAGAAGAGGCGATAGCCAGCAACAAGTCCAAGTAATTTAAGAAGCAATCACTGATACCGGCTTTATCTCGTTACTCTTCTGCTGACTGAGGTTACGCAACATATCCAGCATCACGTTGACTCCAGTCCAGGCGAGGTTCCAGGTCGGTATTCATCTGCATATCATCTATTGTCACATTGATCGAAGCTTGGCCGTACGTAAAATATTCGGGTGTCCTGTTCAACTCACGTAGCCAACCATCAAGCTACTTTGACAGGTAAAGGTAATACATCATTCACTCGAGATCAGATGTGAGAATTTGTAATTGGTTGAATTGGACGTACCTACACAGGAGCTGGACGCACGAAATATTTATTCTTGTTTTTTAAGAAGCCTTCGCTTCGTAGCTGTAATCGATTAGAGACAATCAAAATACATAATTCATGCATCGGATATTGAATTTGCAAGATTTTAAAATAACTACAAGTGAATGTAAAATGACGAGTCAAAGTCGAGTGGAGCCGGTAAATTGTTAACTTGTAAATTACAATTAATATAAATTAGAAACGCAGTTATCAGATTGAAGGCTTCAAATTCAGGGCCTCTGTTTGTCAGTAGGTGGTATCAACAGTTCACAGTCGGATCATTTATCTACGCGCAGCCGATAAAGAGCGTATTTATTGTGAATTGTTTTTGTAACTTCAACTTATGTTTTGAGTAAATTATTAATTACTACGCGACACATACTACCAAACTGTACTTTATTCGGGCTTACTGCTGCAAGTCTACATGCTTGTGATTCTGGTTTTAGATTCTGTTGCCTGTCAAGTGGTGGTGTAATTTAATTACACGGCTACACTACTATTTGCTTAAAGAAAATGGCAATCAAATCTGACTTGGGAACAGAGAAGCAAAGTGGAAAGGCCGCTATTATTGACTTCATAGGAGGGACTGTGGGTAAGAATTAACTTCTCCTGAGCCATCAGTGCATTGTATAATAGTTTGACCAACTACTTTTGTGTTACCAGGTGGTGCGGCGTGTGTTTATACGGGACAGCCCTTGGACACCGTAAAGGTGAAAATGCAGACCTTTCCCAACATATATTCTAAAGGAATGGTCCACTGCCTAGTGGAAACATATAAAAAAGATGGGATTGCTCGAGGTCTATATGCGGGAACGGTGCCGGCCCTCTTAGCAAATGTGGCAGAGAATTCCGTCCTGTTCACGGCCCATGGAATGTGCCAAAAGTCTTGGGCCAACTACACGGGCAAGGTAATGTACATTTTTTAGGACATTTGTATAACATAACGTGAAACAGATTATCAAAAAAAATTCAATAAAGGTATCTATGTATACAACTCCACGTTTGAATTTCTCCTTGCTTTCTTTTTGGCTTTTAGAAAGTTGAGGAACTTAACCCGCTCCACAGTGGGACTTCTGGGTTCGTTGCCGGTTTCTTTTCTTCATTTGCTTTGTGTCCTACCGAGTTAATCAAGTGCAGACTGCAAGCGATGCGGGAGAAGAGTGTGATTGCTGTGGATGGAATTATTTCAAAGTCTGAGCGTGTAAGTCGGCAAAAAACATAGATGAACAGCCACACGTGACATGACTTTACTACAATTGCATTGCACTTATCTACTACATATAATCCAATATGATAGCACAAATTACGGAATGCTTGCATTGCAGGTTGGACCCTGGGGATTGTGTCGACAAATCATGAAACAGGAAGGACTACCAGGCTTTTTCCGTGGTCTTTCTTCAACCTTTGCTCGAGAGATGCCGGGTTATTTTTTCTTTTTTGGTGGTTACCAAGTTTGCCAGCATTTACTCACTCCTGCGGGAAAAGCGAAAGAAGAAATTGGTGAGAACTACTCTTATGTTCTCTATAGTAAATATTAAATAACTCTAGTTTCTTTTTGGTATTGGCATGAAAATGAAGCTTGAAGATAAGTATGTGTATCTTGATAAAAAAAAGTAACTACAAGATGCAAAAATATACAAGATACGCAAGATACAGTTTATTTAAAAGATACAAAGCACAGGAATTTGCCAACAAAAAATTTTTTTTTTCTATAAATAACAAATTATGCATCAGATTATGACATTTCCAGGATTCATACAAATTATAGGATACCGTGTTTTTTAAAATCACAAGACACAAATTATAAGATACTTTTGAACCCCAAGATACAATTAAGATACAGTATTTTCAAAATACATGTAGCTTGCCTAGCTTTGATTGGCAGTTATGTAGTTAAGGATTCGGTAAGATAAACTCTTGCGTCTGTCTGAATTTGCAGGACCATTTCGGACCCTGATCTGCGGCGGTGTTGGTGGTGTGACTCTTTGGACGGTAATATTCCCGGCTGACGTTGTGAAATCTCGAATTCAAATTAACAAGCTCAACATCACATTTCTCCAATGTTTGAGAGACATTTTACGGACAGAAGGAATTCGTGCACTGTACAACGGACTTGGCCCCACAGTGTTGCGCACATTCCCTGCCACTGGGGCTCTGTTCCTAGCTTATGAATACACCAAGAAAGCACTCCACATGCTATTTCCGTAACCTTAAACTGAATTATCACTTTGCATCATGTTTCATGGGAATACCTAACCCACAAGCCACAACCCATCACACTTACTCAAACACCGAAACTTGTTTGCTATGTACAAAATATTGAAAGGTTATAAAATTACATATGTATATATTTTATGTTTAGTTATTTAAGAGTACGTTCCTACTGTTTGCACATAGTTGACCAATATTCTGTGCAACTTGGGCTAGTCACTCGCTTGCTTTCCGAGAGCATTTGTCGCTCAGTTGATCCACGTTTATCTTATATAAATTCAGAGGTATTTTACTTGTACTGCCATCCAGATGTAAAGTAATTTTATTTTTATTTCTATTTTCGTACCTAAGCTTCGGTAACCAATTCATTGTATATCCTACATTTTACCAATACTTAAGCGACAAAAATTTTACTAATTAAGACATCGATGCTGTCAAATATCCAACGTCCAATCGGCACATGGCACTTGGCTATTTATACTCTCACTCCGACATCCGACATGACACTAATCGTCTAAAGAATGCATTTGTATTTCTCTTCTATCTGTGTGGAACTTGAACCAAAGTGAGAACTAACTTTGCTCACTAACGTACGAATTATAATAACAATTCAATTAGGTTTAAAATATTTATTGTTACCAGCTAAATAGTACACATTTTTGTGCTATTTGGTTTTTCTTGCACAAAATAGTTTTAAAAAAAACAGAAATAGTATGTGGAAATTGAAATTCAATTGAGTGCTAGTCCTAAATAAATGAAGATTCGGTATCCACATAAAATGCTTACTCAGCGACAGCAGTAGGTTGACTCTTTGACGTTGGTTTCATTACATTCGACGTTGTTTCCATCTTCTAAGACGTCGTTTATATCTCCTAAGACGTCGATTTAATTTCCTAACACGTCGTTTTTATTTCCTAACACGTCGTTTTCATTTCCTAACACGTCGTTTTGATCTCCTACGACGTTGTTTTCATCTCCTAAGACGTCGTTTCCATCTACTGCATCGTTTTCATCTCTTAAGGCGTCGTTTTCATCTTCTACTGCATCGTTTTCATCTCTTAAGGCGTCGTTTTCATCTTCTACGACGTCTAATTTGTTGTCATTTACATCCATTAATTCCAAATCGCTTTCGTCTTCTAGATCGAATTCCTCTTCATCGGTATCCTCTTCATCTCCGTCGAGATCTCCGTCATGGAAATTTGAGTTGGCTACTGGCGCGGGCTTGCAACTATTAGCTGACCCTGAAGATGGGAACTCCGAATCCATGTTCAAGCATCCAACGGGCACCAATATCACATCATTGACGCAACTAATAAAGTCCGTACGATGTATGGGATACATCCGCTGTTGCAACAAAGTTTCATTTCCAACCTGGTCTGTATCGATACCACACTCGAGTCGGACGCCATATTCACAGTTTTCAATTGAGCATTTTTTTACGGAAAGACGCTCGGATTCGGTGTCCTCGCTCTAAAAAATGTAAATGCCTCGAGTTAGGATACATATGCTCTGTGGGAATGATAGGAAAGTTTATGCAGTTGGGAAAGTCCAAATTAAACAGCAAATAATCTCGAGAAATTAAAACATGCTCATTTAACAACTTTCAACGGAAGTATATTTATGTCAAGCGGCTACGGAAAGACAGGGATTCTCGATACCACTTAAAAAGTTTTCCGTGAAGAAGTTTATTTGTTAAAGTTGGTATCTTGTTTCCCTTTGACCCCTTTACAATTTATTTAAGTGTTGTTAGGTGGTTTGAATTTAAAGTGTTGTTTGGTTGGTTTGAATTTATTTAGGTTTTCCGTTCCGAAACAATCAGTTTGAGGGAGTGTTTTGGTTTTTAATTATTGAGTTTATTCTATATATCTATTGATATTTGCAATAATAAATTTTCATTTTCTAACAATTTAAATACTTAAATGGACGTTGCCAAATGAACTTTGCCAAATGGAATTAATTATTCCAGTGTATAATCTGAAACAGTTTCCACAATGCATGTGCATTGTGCATGATTGGGCCAGAACAAAGAAAATCATTACCACTGAAAGAGCAAATCCGACTTCGCAGTGACTAATACTGGAATAATCGATGCCGCCGGAGCCTTCAGCAAGGACACCCTTGGTGAACTTAGAAAGTTCGACAAGTTCGCCAATGAGACCTGCTCCATTTTGAATATGAATCCCAGTGATTGGCTTCCTAAGTACAACAGTCATGAATGTACTCCATATTATCTACATAATTTCACGTGCTTAACAGGAATTATAGGTAGAACAACCCACCCTATAAATGCAAAGCCAAGATCTTTAGAAGGTCCAGTTATATTTACTCTCTCTAGCCATAAGCGCCCGCCTAGAGCTTGGAAGCATGTCTCTGGGTGTTTCCACCCTCTTCCTACTTCAACTCCACAAAATTTTATCATCGTCGGAATTTCGACAATTACAGTTAGGTTACGAAAAGTGACGTTTTCTTTGGTTTGAAGCCACACGTCACCTGCACCCCGTGGTTTCAGAATTGTTTTTCCACGTTCACCCATTCCTATATACATAGCATATTAATAATGTATTATATAATTCCTTTGCTAGTACCAGCATACTTTGAGTGGAAAAGTGCAACAAAATGTATTGAAATTGATGAATTACCAATTATGCTTCCACCCCGTTCGAGATTACATAGACCTGCAATATAATGTGTTCCTTCTGGTAGGTATATGGTGGAATGTGCACGGCAGCCCAAGAGAGCACCGGCTAAGGACTTTGCAATCCTAAGGATATTAAAATTCATATTAAGTACTATATCAATCATAAAACATGGATCATGAAATATTCAATTTTAACAACGGACGGGCGAGGCCACCATTTTTAATTGCTGACTAGTCTGATGGTATTGAAATTAAAAGCTAAAAGTTAAGCTATTCATGGACTACAATGCTGCTAGCATTTTTCACACATTTATTAAGGAACTAAGCACCATAGCAGTTTACTAAAGTCAAGAAACTCTCACCCCATGTTTTAAGTCCAAAGTATTATTACGCAACAAGTAAAAAAGATAATTCCTCTGGAAGCCTCGGACTTGAAATATGGGTTTCGAATTTTTAGATTATGTGCACCAAATCTCTTACACAACTCATTTATTCTAAAACTTCAAAAACTAAACCGTTTTCTTGATTCAGAATTATTACCCTCATATGTATTACGTTTACGATTTTGGGGTTGTGAAAGGCATGACATTCTAAATAAGGGTTTCGAGGTTTTCGAATGTAATATGAGTTGGGATTGGGATTTTAGAAGTACAACCAACAACACTTCTCTATTATTGTAGCAACGGAAAAGCTGCGCCATGGAAAGCTAACTTTCAATCTGAAACCTCAACGTTAACATGTGTTTTATGTGTAGCGTGTGAGGCTTAAGACAGAAAAGTTAGGGTTCCAGCTTACAGTATTTCCGTTTCTACAATTATAAAGTTGAGGAAACAATGATTCTTCTTAAACTTTGTTGTTCTCTCCAATGCTACCATTGCAAATTGCAATTGTAACTACAACTTGAAAAACTGGTGTGTTACCGGACAGCCACCTACATTACGTTGCGTGAATTAAGAAGCGTTAATACAGAGTTTGTTTATTTTTGCGCAAAATAGAATTGTAATTGTAGCATGCTTATCCTTGCAAGACCGAATAAACTGGCAAATGCAGCTCACCTAATGTTGATTTTGTCAGGCTTCCCTTCTTGACTGATGTGTGAGTGGAGCTCATCCGTGAAAGAATCGATGTCGTAAGAACTAAAGACTCCGGAATCGGCTACCAGGATAACATTTTCAAGAAAGCTTTCAAAGCGGACGATACTGTTGGACTCCGCAAGTTTAAGCCGATAGGCAGTAGCTCTGTAGCATAAAAAATAAATCAGTTGCAGTAGCTGTGCAGTTATACTTAATACTTAGTTACTAATCGTTTTATCCCAACATTATCTGTAGTTGCATCACACGCAGCACATTGTGCAGGACATGTAATTTAAGAGCGAGCAGTAGGCTTACCTTACAGCGGGCTGCTGAAAATGTTTCATTGCTGTTTTCAAGCGTTCCTGTTCCATTTCTAACATGATGACTTCCTCATCCAGCCCTTCAAAGGACTTCTCGAAATTCGACTCCGTATCCGTGCTCTCCTCCTGTTCTTCATAGAGGTTACTAAGCTTGATGTGATTCTGCCTGAGGGCAGAAATTGTGTTCAGTATTTCGCGTGCTTGATCTTCGGGGATTGTACCCTCTGTTAGGTCTTCCCACATTTGGAGTCTCAACTTTAAGTTTTGACTCCACCACTTCTTTGCGTTTGTGGTATCTTCAGGCCAATTCAACATTCTCTTAAACCAGCTGCACATTTTTCAAAAACCGTAAAATTAGAAACGCATATTAGAAATATATGATCAGTAGACACTGGAACAAAACAATTTTCAACCTCTAACAAGTAACAATGAATTCAGAAAATGAAGTTTGTGTTAACAAACCGAAAGACACTAAGGTGTGCTGTCGCTTGAAGTCGCAAAATCGTGCTCCCGTTCGGCTGCTTCGTATTCACAACCAGTCTTTCGAGAGGCACTTGATCCTCATTGCAGACCAACTTGCTGAAAATTTCTTTAACTTCGTCATCATCACTTTCATCCTCATCCGAGGAAAGGCTCTCGTCGTATCCATTGACCGGGTGAGTTATTGTCGCAGTTAGTGTTTCGAAATCAATGTCCGTCACGACACACCTTCCGCACAAATCGTCTTTAGCGATCCAACCCAGTGGTTGTAAGAACTGCAATATCAAATGGAAAACTTTCATTATTGAATTCTTGGTTAGACACATTAGTCACAAAGCATTTTTCTGATTTGAACGCATACGTCTCGCAGAAACTCAGCCCAAACTTCGTCGACTGTCTTATCTTCATCATCAGCCCCAAAGGTGTTATAGATATTACTCAATTGATGGATCATTATTGCTCGCTCAAGCGCCGCCATTGTGCTAAAAAGTAAACAAAAAGTAAACATGCAATCAATACGCATTGCATTATCGAGGACTTTCAAGGTCAGATTGTAGCAAACGGTGCGCACAATGAAAATATTCTAAGTTTTTGTCGCCACCTGGTTTTTGTCGCCACCTGGTTTTGTAACCTAACCTAACAAACAAAACCAGGTGGCGACAAAAAGTGGCGACAAAACCAGGTGAGGACAAAAACTTAGAACATTTTGTAGCAAAGGAGGCGCAGCCCCGTTTGCTACAATCCAACCGACTTTCAACAACGAGTTGCATTGATTAACAAGAACTAAGACCGCTTTTAATTCACTTAAAATAATAAGACACGCAGTAAAATTACTCTTAACTCACCGTAAAATGATACTGATAATACTATGTATATTTCCAATCCCAACGAGTGTCAAAATTACCTATTTAACGTTGGAACGAATTAAGACAAGCAAGATTCTAAAGAGAGAGAACAAAGAAAGTGAGTAATAACAAATAAGAGGCCTAGGTGTGCGTTGGTCTTCAACTCTTAAATCTTCGTCTTAATCGGGTGAAGCTGGCCAACAACTACAACTATGTATGATTAATAATAAATAATAAAGCAAAAAAATAGAAAATGAACTCAAAGGAAACGCGGTAAACGACAATGCTCTTCTGTGCAGAACTCAGAAATCCCCTGTTTCTCGAGCGCTTATCAGAAGAGCAGGCGAGGCGACCTTTTCTTGTTTGGGTCTTTCTCTGGTACATGGTACCTCTTGATTTGAATACATATTTAGTTACATCCACTATACTATTCCATTCATTCTCGGCTGAATTTAATATAAATTAGCATATCATATTATACATAGTTGGCTTTGGTGGATACTGTGAATGACCGAATGTATTTCTTTTTATGGGAATATCCTAAAGGTGAGTTTAATATTGATATGCTTATCATCAAAGGCTTTAGTGCACATTAGCATAGACATCGTAGACTGATATGTATTTCAACGACTATGCTACATCGGAGACGCAAGGTGGAGGTTATGTATTCATTTCAATTCTGAAATATTTATTCGTGTTTCGAACACGGTGAACCACGGAAAACAAACAACGTTGAAGGGTGGCACCGGAGAATGGTCAACTTACTGCTCGGTTCCCATTTCCCATCCCAGTATGCATGTGAAAGTACTTGAATTACTACAATACGATCACGATCACGAAGGGAAGAAAATCACAGAGATATTCTGCCAAAAATTCGCAGCTCGTCTACGCAAAGCAAAACGTCAAAAGTACAAATTGTGGAATATTCAGTTTTGCAACGCTTAACGTAGATAACTACAATTTAACCTTTGCCGATCAGATCGAGTAATCTTGATTCCATTGCACAATGCAGACTAAACTATTTTAGTTCATTAATTCCTCAGTTAAATTTTCGTTAATTAATTTGTTAATGTATATTTATTTTTTGTTGATTTGTTGTTGGTTGTTGTTGGTATATCAATTTTGGCAGTCGGTTAAATTGTTGTCCGATAAAAAAAACTGTCGATAAGACTGCAATTCGGTAAAAATGTTATCCGGAGATTAGAATGGATTTTCTGTTTTTGATACAGCTAAAATTACATTAAATATTTATTTAGTATCTTAGAATACAACGAGCTTAGTCATTTTGGTTCTGCTCAGTTTTTCTGTCTTGATACAATTAATTTCACGATTTGATCTGTGACAAATGACAAAACTTATTTGTAAAACATGGATAGATGGATAACGGAGATTCTCCTCAGCAATCTTCGTAGCAATGAAAGGCTTCTTATTGAAATTTTAACTGTAATATGTAATACACATTATTTGAGTCAAGCACAAAGCACAATAATCAGATGCCAGGGGGAGCGCCTAGCTAAGCTAAGCAGCCACAACAACTCATCTTCAGATTCATTCATTCGAACTTTTATTTCGTGGTGCGTGTATGTATGTGTAGGCTGTGAAAGTGTGAAGTGAACTTGTGAATGCATGCATCATGTATCATGCATCTACCATTCTGTCAAGAGTTTTCATTCTGCTTCTGATTCGTATTTCTAAATTCAGTAGTAGATACTCAATATTTACGGGCTCAAAACATACATAAATATTCATATTTCTGCACAAGTTATTATAAACAGTTTAGTTACAAGGCCAGCCAGTGGTTTGTAATAACTTTGTCATTTGCAAATAGAATAATTCAGATAGAAGTTGGAATTATCCCTTCTGGGGACTTACAAGGCTTTTACAAAATCGTTGATATGTAATTATTTTAGGTATTTACGGTCCATGCAAATATACGTATATATGTAAATTAAACAGATAATTGCATTTGCAGATTCAACAATTTTGGCGTTTTTCGTAAATAATTAGCTCTCTCACCCTCACCCATCTGGTAATAGCCAATCTGTAATAAATATATCACATAAATTAATAAATAAAATACTACAAAATAGTACAACTTCAGCGAAGGAAAAACCTTTTCTTTTATAGTTTTAGGCGTAATACAATAAGACAATACTACATAGGTAGTGTAGCAGTACAAAATTGTTTTCTATCAATAATGGGAGCTACTAAGTAGCTGCATGATATATGCATAATTTCCGTTGTTTTGTAATAATTATAACTTGTAACCGACAACCGACGACGACTGATTGATAATCCATAATCCAACTTATATTCATATTACTGTGTGATTCAACAAATCGACGTTCGTTATTCTCCCTTGTTTATCCATCTTATTGTTCGCAATAATGCGCTATGCATGCACATAAATACAACCTGAGGCTGCGTTTCGGCTTCACAAATCATACAAACATAGTATCCAGAGCATTATGAAACGAAAGCTGTAAGAATATCAAACAAGGAAACGCAAAGGTCGACGACGGTTGCATGAATATCGTCAGTATTTTTCTAATTCTACGCCAAATCAATTCATGGGAGACAGCAAACTAAGCTATACGGAGTGCGGACGTGATTCAATATCAAGTAGAAATACTCAGCTGGCCAATTATTATTGGCTTCATTCCAAGAGTTAAAAAGTGCATTAATCCAAGGAATATTGAAAGCTGTATTGAAATTGATAGAAAATAATGCATAAATGCGGGTATAAATGAATTGAAAAATAAAATAATTTGAAATGAAAATGAAGTATTTTTTAAAATAACTTAGAGTACGTGCTTAAATATCCACAGTTTCTCTACAAAAAATTGTTTTGCAACTTTCATCGCAACATTTTTGGAGTTTGTTCTTGATTGCGTACTTCTACGTCAAACCGAGTACCTATTATGAATCCCTGATACACATACATATAGTACTAGTACATAGATAGGTGAGGGTATCATGTCTGATATAGTTAATTTTGTCGAAACTTTAGACTTGGAACGGCCTAAATTCGGCTTACTGACTCTATTGAATCGAATCCTGTGATTGGTAAAGGGATTTGATGTAGCGTTTAAGTTAAAAATAAACCAGGTGGTATTTACATTTATTGTGAATAATATTGTTTTATTATTTTATTTGTTATGTCTGACCAAAAGTTGTTTCCACTATAGTAAACAGGAAGGGACGAAGGAAGAAAGGCATTCATACTCTAAACAGTAAGTAATACATACGTATGTAACGAAACAAGTTATAAGTCCGAAGTTGAATCGCGGGTATTTGGTATTTGATATCCCAATAATCCCTAGACCAGAATCTATGTAAATATACAGCATTTTTAACAAGAAACACTTAGTAGTCTAATTAATGCGTAATAACGCTAGTTTGTTCTAATTTCAGTTTGAATGTTTGTATTTGACATAGGTTAAAGCGATGTGACTTATTAGTTCGACCAATAATTACATGCTAAAGAACTAATCCATATGATTTGAACATTGGACAGAGCATATGCAGTTACAGAGTTTACAACAACACTGACATTTTGAAGGCGTAATACTGTAAGCTACAATACAATCCGTGAACCTGAATACTGAAGCTAAAATAAAATCGTTGGTTCTAAATACTATGTAGGAAGGCTAGCCGAAGCGGAATACGTACATTTCGTTTCAATTGTCCGGAGCATGTCTAACAGTTAACAGGCAATAACAGGAATACAACAAACAACGTCTACACTATCGTAACATCGTAACCGCTAACTTACTTAATCAACATTAAGTACAAAAATGAATAGAGTATGTTAACATGGAAATTATAGTTAGACCAATGCAATGAGTAGTAATACTTTCAATCAAGTAAATATCAATTCAATAGTTTAATCAGGCTGACCAGCACTGAGCTGCGCTTAAGTAGCACGCATCTCTTGTTTAAGACAGGTCTTGAAAGCATCCCAGCCTTCATTCTTAGAAGAGAGCTGTAAATATAACAAGGAATAACTGTAGTCCTACTAAATTGTTAATTCTAAATGTTATTAGTAGGAGCTAAATTATTATTATTAAAGCCAGTTGTAACCTTAGTTACTTACCTTAAAACCACGATGAAGGCGATCCTTCATCACACCAATGAATTCTCGATGACTCAAGTGTCCATCATCATCTTCATCAAATATTTGAAATACTGTTTCCACAACATGTGGACTTAAATCCGTTCCTGTGCAAATTCTAACAGCTCTCCGAAATTCCTCCGGTGAAATTGGTCGATCCGCCAATGTATACATTCTCATAGCCACATTGAAGTCATCCAAATTATTCAAGAATTGGCAGAAAGCACGAAACTCAAGAAAAGTGATTCCTTGTTCCAATTTAATTCTATCCACAAGTCTTTCCAAGTAGAGTTCATATCTGGAAGGAAATTAACATATGCATTAACTACGGAAATACATCCAATTTCAAATTTGTCATCAAAACTCAAAATATTTTATTCCTACTCTTCCGATTCCAAGTATGTGTATCGCAGTAGAATTTTTGCAAAGTCCACTTGAGAAATACAGTCAAGACCTTTGGAGAATTCATGAAATTCTAGTTCTTGAACTTCTGTCTGCAAATCCTCCATGAATCTGTTGTCAAAACAAAGATAACATTGAAAATAGTCAACACTTAATCACAATTCAAATCAAAGAAATATCTCCAGTTGGCTGCAACTTCAAATCGTAGGTAAAGTAAATCAATATTATTTAATATGCTATGCTACGTCACTAAAACTGTTTGCGTGACCGAATTATTGCGAGTGCTCCTACTACTACTACATGTTAATTGTGACCAACTTGAGATGTTCCAAGTGTGCAGTAGCAGCCTCACGCGATGAATTACTAACTTTTTGAAATCTTCATAACGAATTTCTCGCTTTCCTTTGGGCCCAAAGAAATGGAGCAGAAGAGTTGTGTCCACAAAATGGCGTCTCTGAAGTCCCCTCTCGTCGTCAACCAAAACTTCGTTCAAGATTTCTCGAACTCGCTCGTCCTCTTTGTCATTGTCCTTGTCCTTACTGTCTCCTTCCTCCTTTCCAGCCTCGCCTCCACCTTCCGTCTGTTCATCGCTGGAGCTTGGATTCAGAAAACCTCGCTTATCCTTCCATGCCATACTGAAGATCTTCTCCAGCTAAATTAGAACAGTGAACAATGAGTATCAGAAGTTTCCATTCAATTTTCCCCAATATAAATATTTGACAACGGCCGATTGAAACTTTCAATTTTATTTTTAGCTGTTAATTGTTTACCGGAAACTTTAAACAATTCAAGGGACCGGCGTCAAATATAAAATACCCACTGCATATGAACACTCGATGAAAGTACATTGGACGCAGAATTTATTTTTTCGTCTGTCCACATTTCATCGAGTTACATTTTCTGAAGCAAACCGTAAGCACGTGGATCAAACACTGAATGAAATCGATTACTTAGTATTAGACTTGTTAAATACCTACATACACTGTAATAGTAATTATGGACCAGGCGAGCAAATGACAAGTACAAATACATCCAGTGCAAATGAATATCGAAACATGCACTACAACTACAACTACTACAAACTACAATAGGAGCGAAGTGAATACTGCATTCAATCGAGTATACTCAACGCATTACGATGAAACAATGAAATACATGAACGACGTGAACGTACTACGAAACAATTACGGAGACTTAAGTATATCTACAGTACCAGATCGCGATACAGACACCGAACAGAGAAATGCGTGCAATGCTTTAGCGTAACGAATTCCAAATACACAACAATGTAGACTACAAAGACAGTGGCATAAATGCAATATATAGAGAGAGAGGCATGAAACTGAACTAAAATTGTTAACAGTGATGAAAGTGATAGGAAGAAGTGCGACGAAAGATCATAATTGAATCTGGGAATCCAAAACCCCTTAACCCACGTTTTTAGTCTACTCCAAACTTTACCAGGCTGTGAATACCGTCATTTGTAGTAGTAGGTAGAGGTCAGTAACTCGCAAATACTGAAAAGTACGCAAAATTTAATGAATAATTTCGTGAAAAAAGCAATACAAGACTATGTTCTTTAAAAAATTCTATGGATCACCGGAAGAAATAAGTTAAAAATGAGTACAAAACTAATTCAAAACGGAAATCTTGAAATAATTTAAAAGAATTAGAATAATTAAAATTCGAATATTATGATGCAGTATACTGCTAAAATCATGACGCGTTTACGACCTCCGCCCTAGTAGCTCCCTCCCAACAGGCCAAATGCCTGTCCGAATTGTTAGGAAAGAAAGTGGAAGGAAGACAAGTTGCTGATAAAGAGCAAGTAATAACAATTGCTAGTTAATGGTTAGTTATAATTGGAGTAAATAATTTTGTGTTCGTTTTAAGAAAGTAAACTGGACCTTTCCGGATGAGTCGGAGGAATCATGGTCATGGGTTAGTTCAAACTCAGCACGCTCAAGGGAACTCTCAACACTGTCAACGAAATTACGTACAAAAAGATGGAGGTTCTGAATGACGGACTCGCCCCTATACGAGTGCAGAGGAATCAGGTACAACAACTATATTCAAGTAATAATAATAAGGATTAAAAAAATAAATCATGATCCAAAAAGTATAAAAGAACTACGCACAGTACGTAACTCAGAGTTGCTTCTAAGACTAGACTACTACAACTACAGTACAGTGAGCAGCAGTGCTATAGAACTACTTTTGTGTTGGAGGTAATCTCCGCCACGCAGCACCAGATCAGAAGAGCATTACAAAGAGAACTAATTAATAAAGTCGGTGGTGGAACTACTCATTCAATACGAAGAGCACGTGATTTTCCTCTACGCAGTAAAGTAACTGGGAGAACTGAAACTGAATAAAAAATACACGAATATAATACTAATTAATGCGCATACATATCTGTATAAGTTGCAATTCTTAGAATCATATTGACTCAAACGTCGTTTCCGCTTGAGAGACAAGTGTTGGTTTGGTCTTGATTATTATAAAAAAGAGAGGAAAATATAAATCTACAAGTGTGGAACGTTTTTTGCCAATACGTGTCAGGCACGTCCTCGCAAAAAGGCAATTCTAGAAATCGCATGAGCCTGTTCAACTGTGTCGTATATCAGCTGATTATTTCAGAAGAATATTTCAGTAAAACTATTAGTAGATAGAGAAGGTCTTACGACTAGAAACTCGTTTTTATCCACTTTCTCATTTCCATCCGTATCGAACATGTTGAAGGCTATACGAAATCCGGTTTGAGGTTCTACGGGAAATACAAAGGTGTACCAGTTACTTAGTAGGCTTAAACACTACTTTACTACTTTAAGAAGAATTCAACTTACTGGTTAGAATCGACAGAAGGAAGAGATACTCTGTGTATGACACAATCCCTGAATAATTCGAATACACAAGGAACATTAAACAGAATAAGCTTACATAGTATCAGCTTAATAGAATACCTTTATCACGAAGATTTCGGAACATTTGAGCAGATCCCTTCTGTAGTTGTGGAGTATTATCACGAATAGCTTCGAGTTCCTTTACAGACAACGTCTTCCGTTTCACTCGAGCTAAGAAATTTTTTAATGAGTTAAATAAGATTTCACGTTCAGTGTATGCCTCAAACTGTCACAGGATAGCCACTAACCACCTATTATTATCGAGCAGTTAAATGTAAGCATGCTTGCTCAGCTATTTATAACACTTACTCGCAGTCTGTTGGTTTTGTTTCGTTTAGAGATTGATTCCAAATCTTAAAGCCTACATTGTAAATAAATAATCGGTTATAGGTTATAGGAACAACAGCTGTGACTTACGCCTTGGCTCTGCTTCAACAACGGATTCTAAAAAATCTTGTGGCGTCATGTACAGCTGACCATCGTACTCCACCGAGGCGAATCGTAGGAATCTTCGCTCCCTTGAAGTCAGCTTGATCGACTTTACCTCATCATCCTTCTGTTAAATTCAAACAAATTTTAAATGTTGACTTTGAGTGTTTGCATTTTCTATAATGCTCCGGGGCTCTAAATTTACTAAACTAAAGTGTTAGTAAAAGTTAAATGTGCGAATACCTTTTTAGGCTTGAGAGCATAGACCTTAGTGCTGGGCATGAGCCATGACCATCCGAGATATGTGAGAGAGGCTGAGCCGAGAGTGAGCCAGGCCAGTGATTTTGGAGACCATGACCCTTGACCTATTCCAAGTCTTGAGAAGAATCCAGCCTTCCGCCGACCATTGTCCCCAAAGTTCCTGCATCCCTTCACCACCGCTTCAATCCCCGCTCTCTGGCGTAGACAAACCCCTACATGCCTCAAACCGAGCATTCCAGAGGAACCTCTTATCCTAGTAACAAGGCATACCTTCTCTCACTTAACTGTGTAACCTGATACTAAATTATAATTAGTATAACAAACTAAATTGTACCAGTAACAGATGTACTTTAAGCAATGAGAGCAATAATATTAGCAACACCTTTTATTTGAATTTCGCTCTTAAACGAGCTATAGAAGCCAAATCGCTTCAAATAGTTCCTTTGCTGGTTGCATGAAAACTGTGATTTCTAACAAGCCTGAGTTATTAGGCCTCATATTTTCAACATTTATTTAATGCGGTTACACATAATGATCATGATGCAATGTTTCAATATCACAACTCTATGTACCACACGAGTGCCCAAATGTGTGGCAATTTTTAGTTTATTTGATTTGAAAATTGAGGAATTAACTTGTATACATTTAAGGAGAAACCGTTTTGGTTTTTCAATATAATACACTCTTTTCTTTGAGTGGTACATCTCAGCCCACCAGCCGGTACATCTCAGTCCACCGCCACCACCCAGCCCAATCATATATATCCTAGCCCACCAAGCCCATTTAACACACAGCCTAGCCCACTTAGCCCATGAAACATACATCCTAGCCTAACCAGCCTACACAACATACATAAAACATGAGTGTGGGCTAGAATGCACAGGCCCACCTTTGATATAAAATATTAAGTGTGAGTTGGGTGGGCAAGAATGTCCATTTTCAGCCCACCTATGACAAAGAACATGAGTGTGGGCAAGGGTGTACATTTTCACAGCGCACAGCTTTGACTAATTAGGTCTATAAAAACTGAGCTGACGCAGTTTGCAACTATTATTAAAGCCACTGGTGAAACTCGTGAGGCTGATTTAAAATTAACCCCAGGGGTAGTATCAATTAGAATAGGAATCCAGCCTCATGTCGTTGGAAATATTACTCACTACACGACATTTCTCGACCAAACAGCGGAATCTTTGAAGCTCACACTCATTTTATATCACGGGTGGGCTGATGAAAATGTACATCCTAGCCCACCCTCCTCATTGTTTCATGTAACGGGTGTACATCCTAGCCCACACTTATGTTTTATGTAATATTCTGTGGGCTGCGTTGGCAAGGATGTATGTTTTATGGGCTGGGTGGGCTAGGATATATGTTGTGTGGGGTTGGTGGGATAGTACGTATATATGTGGACTGTCATATGTACCACTCATGGAGCTTCCTCATTGGAATATAAGCCACCCGTAGAAGATTTATAGTATATTGTAGATTTCTATTTCAGTACTTGCACCTGGAAAAGTGAAAAAGTCGATGGGGTTTGCGTAAAGGAATATTACATGCACCTGAAATCTTAACATAACTAGAAACACTAGGCATCCTTTAGATTTTCGGCATAGAGAACCAATCGCTTCGGGAGATCGAAGTGACAATTGTTCTGACATTGGAACTCTTTTGATTCTGGCATTGTTAATTCTTAAAGTATATTTATATAAATAGGTCTTTGTTTCATGCTAAAATGACAGATCCACGAATCCATTGGAAATGGAAATTGTATTCAGTAACTGTTAACGGCAGCAAACATAAATACCGTAGCGAGTGATGTTTGCCCTTGCCGTATTGTTCCTATTTTTTGCATCGAATTACGTTGTAGCACAGATTTCGGAATTTCATCAAGCGGCTGCTGTTGCTGTTACACTGGGATTTAGTAAGTCAGTATTAGTTAAACATTTCAATGTCAGAAGCTGAATTACTACTTAAATAATATGGGAAAGTTTACTACGACGTTTTTATCATTTGCGTTCTTCTGGCTGGTTCGGTTCTACTGGCATTTTTCCAACTTCCAAACTGCTTTCTACCCGTTCACCATATTCAGCGAAAGCAGAGGAGCTTCGAGAACAACCTCTCAGATCAAACAGCGAAAGCGATTCTACGCGACACACACGAAAGTTTACTTTTCATAGCGCATCAACATAGTCAAGCCAGATAGCTTAGAAACATGCAGCAATACTGCTAAATGTCTCGATTAATTCACATAAACTCGAGTTATCCCCGGATAAAGCGATATATATGTGCAGACTGGAGCATCGTCCCGCCTCAGGCGGAAATTGTGCAAATATAAATGTTGTAGAAACTTCATCTAAACGCAGTGGTTCAAGAAAACGAAACAAAAAGCGATTCCGCAGTGACAATTTATTGACTATGCAGCCCAATTTTGAAGAATGGCTGACTGGATTCGTGGACAACCTGTAGTGTCCGTTCCTGTCAGAGCATGTCGTCCAATTCTATTGTTCCTATGCTTCGATTCTACTCGTTCATGTTCCTAGTCTTCATTCTGTTCAGCATCGCACTTCCTCGCCGTTTTTCCGACTGGTCAGGGCCTACGGATGGAAAGCTAAGGACGTATTTAGAAATCAGTTCGGACTCTTAACCTTAATTGCAAATTATATTTGTGATATTTCAGTCAATCAACTATTTGATCTGCAGCAGCTTGTCCTAGATTCTGTTTCTAAAGTGTTTTAGAGCTGTTACTCTTAACTGGGATTATTATCAATCGTCTTAAATTAACAATAAAACTTAATTGTCAGCAGCGTTTATATGGACCTATTAGTCAAAGCTATGCGCTGTAAAATTGTACATCCTAGCCCACCCAGCTCACACTCATATTTTATATCACGGGTGGGCTGAAAAAAATGTACATCCTCGCCCACACTCGTGTTTTATGTAACGGGTGGGCTGAATATGTACAGTACGTTCTAGCCCACACTTTTAATTCATGTATGTTGTGTAGGGTGGTTGGGCGAGGATGTAAGTTGTGTGGGCTAGGATGTATGTTGTGTGGGCTGGGTGGGCTAGGATGTATGTTGTGTTAGCTGGATTGGCTAGGATGTATGTTGTGTTAGCTGGGTAGGCTATAGGCTAGGATGTATGTTGTGTGGGCGTGGGCTGAGCTGCTATGTATTAGAATGTGTGTCGTCTGGGTTAGAATGTAATTCATTGGGCTGAGATGTACCGGCTGGTGGGCTGAGATGAACCACTTCTTTCTTTTCAAAATAAGTTTCGACTGAATGTTCAAACTAAGCTGAAAACTTTGCACATGTAGATTCACATGGAGCAGTGCAGTTTTTGTATTAGACCATTGGTTATTGAAAATTAAATAAACAATTAAACATTTTAATGGCCTATGGTAGAGGTGACCTACCTTGTCCTTAAAATATACCTGAAATTGAAATGCATTTATAATTTCCAACTGACTCGATGCTTGATTCGAGTACTAATATTAGGAACTAATGATCGAATGAACTTCTTGAGACATTCAGTCCGATGGCTGATGACTGATGGACTGATGACTCAATGTATACATATAAATACATGCATGGATTGTTTTACCTCTCTAGTACATGGATTCTTTTACCTCTCCAATGCATTGTTGGTATTATTCAGTGTGATATGCGGTATACATGACAAAACCCAAAGTTCAAATAATTAGGATCCTGGAATTGAAGGGTTGGGTTTGAGATACTTTGCTTGCTATTTATTTGTATATTGTGTCTGGATGTGTTTGTTACAAGGTTTCATTTCGCATCGAACTACCAGGATTACAACTACAACAGTTTTCATTGTTGGCATATCCTCCAAGGCGTGTGATTCAGGTTGACGAGACGCTTGAATGAATTTAATTGACATTTTAATTAAACTAGTAACAATGAACAATTAAGTGGAACTGTGTGGCAAAAAACTACTAATAGAACTAATAGAAGACAATCGTGGGTGCAAAACTGCCCACTTGCTTCCTAAGATTATCTGTCATTACATTTCAAAATAACACAAATGAACTAGTGCTAATAATTTGCTTATAAAATTATTAATTCTAAGTATCCGTACAAACACCGCATAATAAAAACCTGTTATTTTATCATCCATATTTTATAAATAATTAACGACTAAACTGATGTCTCAGACCTACAGGGCGACCAGATTTATGAAGTACAAGCAGAAACAGGTTGACTTTGCCTGATGTCAGCAGATGCATTGTTCCCACATAAGAGTTGATTGTAAAATCCCCTTCTTTCTGTATCCGAATACTGGTTAATAGCTAATAAATCTTGAGGCATTATCTATACACAAATACGGAATATGTTTGTTAGTAGTCACAGCATTGGATGTTATGAATACCGATTTTGATTTACTATTTTAAGATGACGTGTATCATGAGCCGCATGTGTATGTAACACTTACCATATGAACCTTGTAACCAATTTTTTCCAGTTGACGAATCTGAAGGCGATTTTGTGCAAGAATCATTCTTGGATTATTGACAGCACAAAAATTTGGATTACAGACAAGCACGGCGTGAAACTTTACATTTGGATTCATCAGGTCCTTGGAAATTGCCTTTACATCAAAGTCTGGGATTTCCCGAAAACTTTGTGGAATTTCAACTGGTCGTTGATTTTCGTCCATGCAGATCACAACCTCTGAAAGTACAAACACAAACAATTCATTTTTCTCATATTGCGTGTTGCAATACACAAAGATGTTTTCAACTCCCCTTGCTAGCTTACCGTACATGGAACTTAACAATTAGCAACTATGTAGTAAACCAGCTTACCAGCAGTAGTAAATTGAGGTAAAATGTTGCAAGCGTAAGCAAACTTGTCCCCACCAAGAAATTCACTGAGTCCACTACAAACAGTTCGAACACTGTTCTCATAAGCAGAAACTCTCTCCTTGCTCAGAGGCCATAGCCAAAGAAGGTTAAACTGAAATCAAAAGTACATAATTCTTTCAAATTCTCGAGATGGAGTAGCTAGCATTGTATGTATTGGGTCAAGTATCAGAAAAGGTAAAAATTACCTTCGCAACAGATTTCTTAACTTTCGCAGTTAATCGATTTCCAGTATAATCGGGACACTCGACTTCCATTGTGTAATCCAAACAGAGTAACTCTCTTTGATATCGCTGCATGTTTCGGCCTGTTTAACAAAAATAATGCAGACAATATGTACATTATGAGAGATACGACTAGAGCTGAATAGTAAATAAATTGACATATTCTATTTAATTTACCGTAATACTTCTGCAAGAACTCCGTACTAAGGACCTTACTAATCAATTCGTATGGATAGATCTGTCGTAGTGAGATGTAGTAGACAATTGCTGGTAAAGACCTTCCATAACTGTCCACTTCATGCTCCCGAGCTGGTGATTCCAAAAGGGCAATTACCTTCCGACACAGAGAGTCACAGTTCAAATCGAACGTAGTTAGGCTCAGCAGCAGTCTTTCAATATCTTTGAGCCGAGCAGTTTCCAATTCAGGCTCAAATCTCTCTAACACCAACTCCAAGTGCTTCTTATGAAAGACACGAGCCATTGAGCCAGCAAGTGCTAAGTGAGTACAGGCTGAAGGAGTGAGTCGACTGATTTCAGGAATAAACGCATCTTGAAGACGGTAAGCAATAGTTGATGATCTCGATTGACAACTCAGCCGAGTGAATTTTGCAAGAGCTGAAACAAATACAGAATCTAAATCCTTGGATTTGGTAAGTGCTTTCTCCACGAGGCGTTCCAGTAGCTTGAGGTCTCGAACTCTGGTTTCACATTTGAAGAGCGCCATTGCAGCAATGCAAACTTCTTCAGGACTCAAACTTTCTTCTAAACGATGGAGATTGTGTTCCAGCTCATAAGTATTGATAGCCTTGGGAAGTTCGCGAGTTATATTGAGACAGAACATGAATCGAATAAATTCAAATTTATTCAACTTGTCACACTTGCGGAAGAGGCGCTTGACAAAGTTCCAATGGAAGGCGGTGAGACGAGCCATGTGCATTTTATACCAAAGGTCCGCTGTTTGGAACCGTGTGTCTAGGTTCCAAGTGAGTGTACGACTCATGCACTCCTCATCCAAGCCCATCCAGAGCTTCTGGAAAGTCGCTGCTTTGGGTTTTGGGGTTTTGGGTGGGAGACTGAGAGCATAGAGCATGGCACGGAGTTCTTCATCTGTAAGACTAGCCTTTTCCGTGAGTAAGGAACTCACAATGTTTGGTTCATAGTCTTCATTGAATGTGTTTTCTTCAGCAGCTGCTAGTTTTTCTTTGAATTCCTGAATAACAGGCTTGAACTCTTTCCATTTTTCTGGGGACTGAAGGGGTTGGATGTCAAAGAATGTTGAGCTGTACTCTGGCAGGGATTTGAGCAAATTGTAAGCACTCCCATTTTCAGCATGTGCAAAAAGGTCACTCCGAGTATCGCTGCTAGTCTCCAATGTTCGTCGAGAAAATAGAGTCAGGCACTTCTTGCCTTCTCTCAAAATTCTTATTCCAAGCATTGTTAACTTCTATCGCTGCCTCTGAAAAAGAAATAAATAATGATAAATATTGCAGCTGGCTACGAGGTCGTAAATAAGATCGATAAAATTCGGTGGTAAGGGAAAGGTGAAATATTTGCCCACCAAAAAAGCTAGATATAGCTCGAAACTCTGCCAGGCGTAGCAAGCGTCGCCTGCCCATGGAAGATTTGCACTTAATACAGGGCTTACGGACAACGGACAATCACTAGATATTATAGCGATTTTTGACACTTGCGTCTGGGGTAAGGAGGGTAAGGAGGGCTATGAAAATATGCTCTGTGATCTGTTGAACTAAGATTATAGTCTGACGGTTCGGTTCAGTAATTCATCATTCCTGAAATTGGAATGGAGACCAAACATGACAAATGAAACACTGAGGTTGAGTCCACAAACCTTTTGATATAAAAATCTACACTAATTCCAATTCTTATTATAAATCCGGGCATAGCCTCTTAGTGTTCGAAATATGAAATACCAAATACCGTATGCTTAAATTCTACTCGAATAAATTATTCAAATGCAGCCAAACTAGGCTAAAAGCAGCGTTTATTACATAGGTATTCAAATTCCAGGGCTGGGCTGGACTGGGCAGGCTTTTGTATTTTCAAATCGCTTTAGTAGTTAATTTAACCACATTTTGACCGTCAGCCATCAGAAATTAGGCAAAAAAATTTCACAACAAAAAATATACCATAGTCGTCGTCGTCGTAATAAGACTTTATGAATATAATTTTTCAGTAAAGTGTAGCCTTCGATGTTGGTACCTATGAGATGTATTCTAGTTTGACTGGTCACATTGAGTTTTAAATTTTGAAACATTTACTGCTTACTGTATTTTGAAAATAGTATTTTAATTACACTAAAATGCTGTATTTTGGATTTGAGTGGAGATGTAAGTAATGTAACCACATGGTTTTAGTCATTTGACTAAATAGCTCGGACAAGTGATCATTATGAAAAATGACTTGGACAGAAGTGATGACACCAATTGCGATAAACAACATTTGTTTGAACAATTTTTCAATAGGGGTGCCAGGAGGTCGCAAGTTACAGGTAAAGTAGAAGTAATTTTGCATTGCACAGAATCTGTGTCCGGAACTTGGCCCACTGATGTCTGAGAAAACGTGCTTAGGAACAAAAGTAATTTGTCTCGATGGGTATATAGAACTTTTGGCCGAACCATTTTTTACTTTGTTCTATTCTAAGATAACATAATCATGTGTCATGTGAGTACAATGTAATACATGGATACGATGCAACCTACTTTGATTCTTATGTATTGATCTCCACTCTAATAAATCCAAACCTCTGTCACACGTACATAATTACCACGTCCAACGGTCAATAACGGCAAAGCTGGCACAATGAAATCTTGGACATTCTAGGTTGTAGGGTTGTTGGCACAGCACTGTATGTCCCAATGTGCATACAAACCAGATCTGGATTCTTGAATCTTGATTCTCGATTTCAAATCTAAAAACTAAAAATGATCACTGAAAACTGATGGATGACTGAGTAACAGAGAGGGTTAGCTTTACTCGAGCTAATACAGTGCAATCGTTCTCACGAGATGTACGCAGTTGAAGATAAAAAACTTTAAACTGAATTCATTTATTTAATTATGAATTATGTATATAATAGATCTTGAAATACAAAATAACATAGATTCTGCACGTGTAGCGTGTTGTGTATGTGAAAGCCAGATGAAATCCGTACTTCATATTTCCGTCTATTTTTTACCGCGAAAAATTCAGGATCCGAGGAAGGGGCGAAGGGAGAAATTTACCGCGTTCGTTTGCTACGTAACATAAAACATAAACGATAGAGAAGTGAAATACGAAATACTACATACAAGTTTGTTTATTTGACCATTAATTAATTTGTAATAGAAAGTAAATACTTATAATGCGTGCCAAATTCTGATTGAGTGACTTATTCTCTTGGCATTTCGATTATTATTTCCCATAAGCGTATGGGTAATCCAGTAGTAAATTCAGTCTCCTTCGGAATCATTTTGTGTCTTCTTGTGGATATGCTGAAAAAAAATAGAATGAATGTACTATGCCCTTATTGTGGAGGTTACGGAAATACATACAGACAGATACAAGTATAAATTCAAAATCATACTTGTTTAGACGTACTTTCGTGATATTTATAGAAAATTGTGAGTTGTAATGCCTTAAGATTTATTTCGATGGTCCAGCAGGTATACTCTATAAAATCAAAAATTGAAATTCAAGTTGTCACTTATTTGATATTAAGAAATACTGAGGATAGAAATGATGCAAGAATCAGTGCTGAAATAACTTACATTTTTCCGAGCACGTGCAGCATTCCGGCTTTTATCCAGGAAACCCGGTATGGCGGTCATTGATGCCCAGTTCATCAGCCATTTAGGAAGTGAAAGACCAGGGTTATCATAGTAGGTTAGTCCAAATTCGACGCCAGGCTAACATTAAAAGAAATGCCATTTTAAAAACATACTAACAAGAGCTTAATACTTTCACGTGCACGGTTCAGGCGATGGATCAGTTCTGAAGCATTATTATTTTCTATTTCTATTGGAAGGAATTATCTGTTGGAGTAGGAATAGGTTCAGGAAACTCCTCCCGACTCACCTTCTCCAAGCCCTTCAAGGCTTTGATATGCATAACGCTCCAGTATTCCTTGACACGAACGATTCCACTAAGTTCAGGAGCCGCTGGATGTACGGTCGCTCTGGAAACAAACGAGTTAGAGCACTTGTAGTTCGTTTCGATCACGATTTATTGGGTTGTTCAACGTACTTGCTAATCATAACTATATCTCCCGAGTCCTTGTAAATGATATGTCGACGAGCAAAGACGTAGTCTCGATTGGACATTAGCCTTGGCCAATCCATTTCCCAGTACACAAACTCTATTTGTTTTGATTCATCCTTGTCGATGAAGTGGAGCTTGACGGCAGTATCGTCCCATTTTCGTCGGCCCTCAATATCCAGCTGCGTGTTCAGGAAATCCATGGGACTGATGTCTTCGTACCGCCCGAACACTATTAAAATCAACTTAAATTATACCCCTGTACCATGGTAGCTCTTCCATATCCATGTGTATGTCTCGTACAAAGATAGATGCCAGTTACCAACCTTTGTATATATAGAGACTTGGGTTTGACTCTAACGGTTTTCGCCAAATCAAGAGGTCTTTCGTTTCAACAAATGCACTCCAGTCCTTGAAAGCTAGAATTGATTCAAATGAATTATTAACTAATTTCTTAGCAAGTATAGGTTATAGTAAATACTATGCTAAAATACCTCCTGTACGTTTGACGTTATCCGCAGGATTCACCGACGTCGGACAATAACAATACATCTTGTGACTAAACTTCTGGTTATCCACAACCAGCCGATTTTTGCACCCAGGACAGACCACGCTTGCAGCAGTTAGGTCGTGCAGAAACTGAAGGTCATTCATATGCCTAGACAAATAGTCATGTAAATAACATGAATTTTTTCAGCAGTTCTTTGAAGGCTCTTCAGGAATTCCTATTTCTGATTTTCGATTGAATTATGCAAACCGTGAATAATTAAGAGCTCTTACCCCTTCAGTTCTTCGAGAGTAATAATTCCACCATCTTCATCTTCTTTGTCTGCACACAAGGCGAAGAGCACCATGGCGTACCACCACACGACTGACTTTGGCCCGACTTCAGGAAATGACGTTGTCTTCTGCAGGAGCGCCTCGAGTTGAGGTCGAGACCATCGGCTCATCGTGCGGTAGGCCCGGATGGTTTGCAAAGAGAGATATGGACCGGACAATTTGCCAATTCCCCGCCCAACAAGCATGAAACATTCCTTGATTTCACCAGGCCTGACGGGAAACGTGTTTCTCGAAACTCGGATGTGCTGCACATAGTTGCCGAAGATATTAGCTCGTTTACCTGCTGCGCTCACACTCATCACGCTGTAGCCTTCGATGCGGAGGTCGAAGGTCGACTTGACTAGACACTGATAACTGAGCCACTGACAACTGAGCCTTCGCTCGATTTATGTATAATGTATGATTTACCAGCCAATAAATTGATAATGTAGGAAGTACACAAGACAAGACGCAAGAGACAAGTGAAAATTAAAATCAAGATAAAAGAACAACTCGTTTCGCGACCACGAACACAAACTTCGGCGTGACGCGTGACTGCGACCGGAGAATTTGGCTTCTCGCTCTATGTTTGCGCATCCGCTCGATGACTAATTTCCTCAAACAATAAGCAATGCCATGCAGAGAAGCAAAACACTGAACCGGTTTCCTGTCGCCATGGTTAAGCTGATTTTCTAACTGGACCGTCCATTGTGTTGTATAATTAAATAAATTGTATGTTATATGTATTTATCGTATTTAGAAACCCTACGTATACGATTCCTTATGCTCAGTCATCTATTGAATTCTATGGGTTATGGTATGATTTTAGCAGAATTGTTACCTACTGTGCTTGAAGTAGATTTTTGATCTAATTAAGCTAATAAATTCATTTGCTAGCCAGTCATTAATTGAAATTATGTTCTTCAGATATAATTTTAAAATATCCTGCTACGGCTGCAT
Source organism: Ceratophysella sigillata (assembly GCA_034693865.1). Lineage (NCBI taxonomy): Eukaryota > Metazoa > Arthropoda > Collembola > Poduromorpha > Hypogastruridae > Ceratophysella > Ceratophysella sigillata. The sequence goes on from JAQFXY010000026.1 coordinate 97,715, forward strand.
TTGGTGACCGTAATTTGTGTAACAAAATATATGTGGTATTATTTGTATCTGTCTTATTAAGGATGAATCAATACGCTTTTTTATATTCATAGTCACGCCACCCCAAGGGCATTTGCGTTGATCATAGGCTCCGTAGAGGCTAGTCGGTTCTGGCAGAATTGTCTGAACAACACTGCCGTGGGCATACGTGTGAAGAGTACGACAATCAAAGGTCTATTTCACCAGATGACATTTAAATTACTTATCCTTTTGGTTAGACGTTATTTACAAAAATTCCAGGCCAGGCTAGTGGTCTACCACACTACTGTAATCCATAGAATGTATGTTCAAAATTTATTTTGATTGCATTTCGACTTTTTTTTGAATATGTTCGCCCGCAGTTAGGTGGATTTAACATTCCTACCATTGTTTAGAATTCATTTCGGGTTGTATGTTGTATGTAAGTAATTGTTTATACATACACCGGTTTGTTTATACTTAAGATAGCCGGTTTGTTTATAAGTAACCCGATTCACATAAGTAAGCCGGTATGTTTACAACCAAACCAGTTTACCTTCATTTCATCAACATTTCATACAAACCGTAGCATATACGTAGACTATGTATATTAGACCTGTCCTAAAAACAACATGTTTTAAATTTGTAGGGTCCCACCCCCTAAATTGGTTCCTCTATATGTGGCGATAACCCACAAAAAATTTGGGCCCATAATATTAATATTTAGGGGTCGCGAAGCCAGGTCAAATGTTTGCACGTAA